>VXAZ01008617.1:875645-970187 GCA_013399875.1 Gymnorhina tibicen
TGGGTCCCGCTGCCTCCTCATCGTCATGGCCGGCTCGGAGCAGCGGGAGGACGGGGAAGCGCCGCTGCCCATCGAAGATTCGGAACTGGCGCTGGCCGGCATCAACATGCTGCTGAACAACGGCTTCCGCGAGTCCGACCAGCTCTTCAAGAAATACAGGTCAGTCCTGGCTGCCCCTCCGCCGCCCGCTCCCCGTGCCCCTTCCCGCGGCGCGGCCCCTCCGCCCCCGCGGGCGGGAGGTGAGCGGGCGGCGGGGCCTGGGGCGCGCAGGGGGCCCTGGCGCGGGCAGCCTCGCCCTGCTCGGCCCCTCGGAGCGGGGAGGGTCGGTGCTGCCGGTCGCTGCCTCGGTCAGCGCTCTCTTGGGGAAGGGACACGCGTGTTTCACAGAATCACAGAATGGGTCAGGTTGGAAGGGACCGCAGTGGGTCATCTGGTCCAACCACCCAACTCAAGCATGGTCATCCTAGAGCACATGTCACAGGATAGTCCCCAGACTATCTTGAATATCTCCATTGAGGGAGACTTCACAGGCTCTCTGTGCAGTCTGTTCCCGTGCAGGGTCACCCACACAGTAAAGGAGTTCTTCTTCATGTTCAGGTGGAACTTCCTGTGCATCAGTTTCTGCCCGGTGCTTCTTGTCCTACTGCTTGGCACCACCGAGGAGAGCCTGGCTACGTCCTCTTGACACCCCTGTTTAGATATTTATACACATTGATGAGGTCCCCTCTCAGTCATCTCTTCTCGAGGCTGAACAGGCCCAACTCCTCCCTCAGCCTTTCCTCCCTCAGTCATCCTAATTGCCCTCTGTTGGACCCGCTTCAGGAGCTCCATAGCTCCTTTGTACTCAGGAACATAGAACTGGACACAGCACTTCAGATATGACTTCACCAGGGCTGAGTAGAGGGGCAGGATCACATTCCTTAGCCTCTGGCAGTGCTCTCCCTAACGCATCCCAGGATTCTGTTGGCTTTCTTGCCCACAAAGGCTCGGGGGTGGTGTGTGGTGTGCTGTGGTGGGGGTGTCTGGCGCCCTGTTGGAGGGGCGGAGAAGGGCTGAGCAGGGGTCCCTCGGTAGCACTGGCTGCGTTTGGCTGTCGTGTATGTGTAAACGCACACGTGTGGCTGGAGATGTGTCCTGGGGGGTTTTCGCTCCGGTGCTCGTGTGTGGTCTGATGCGGTCTTCAGCCTGCAAAATGGATAGCAACGAAAGGTCTGTGAGTGCTGCTGTGATTATCTTTGGGCTGTAAGATTATGTTCATAATCCCCACATGCATCATGTCTAGGTTTCTGCGTTAAGTAGGTGTCTGGTAGGAATAGCATTAGTGCAGCTGTGTAAGTCAGGCTTAAAGAAAAGGTTGCCCCTACCTGTCCTTGCTTCTTTTCTTAGGACTAATATCTTCCACCCGAGCTTGAGCTGCTGTAGTTGCGCATACGTTCTAAATAATTAATATGCGCTATAATGCTGTTGTCTGTATGATTAAAAAAGACTTTGGTTGACTTAAAATAGAACTTCATAGTGATGGTGTACTTATGTATTTAAATCTTGTTTACAGGAAGGAGGGTTGGAAGTGGAGTGCAGGGAGTAAGACAGATGAAGAACGTTCCCCTTAATAATAACAATGGAATAACAACTTTGTTGTCTGCCTGCAACAGGTTTATATTAAATGTGTCATTTTGTGTCTAGTATATACTGCTGTGTAACACAGAGTACTGTTGTGTAGAACTAACTGGAATATTGCAGGTCACAAGCAAGGTCCAATTCTGCATTCCTCCCATGCGTAAGCATGAAGTCCAACTCCTAACCCAGCACTGCCAAGACCACCACTAAACCCTGTCCATAATTGCCATGTCTGTGCCATGTGAAGTTGCACCTTATGAGTTACTTCTTGAGTATTTCTTTTGAAGTCCTCAGTTGTTCTGTGTATCTAAGGAACCTGTTGGTTTTGGTTGCTTGCTCTTGTGTTGTGTAATTTTTTTAAGGTGCCAGTTAAGGAATACTCAGTGAGGTTTCCTCTCCTCCACTTTTGCTTGTGCTGTGCCATTCTTTCTCTCAGTAGCGCAAATCTGGAAGTAGTCTAGGAATTCTAAATATGTGATGCTTCTTACATTTTTAAGTAGTGCTAGGGAGTAAAATTGTTAAGATTCCTGTTCTCAAAATGCAGTTTAATCCTCCCTTGAATGGGTGAATAATGATTTCTTCTGCAAACTGTTCTCTTGGTTATGTAGAAGGTTTTATTACTAAAGATCTTAAATGCAGAAACTTGCCCATCTTTTTTGCCAGGTGCAGGCTTTTTTTTGTTTAATTTTATCAAGAAGTGCCTCTGAGTTCAGTGTACTTTTTGATCCTGGCTTTTAAACACCACCTGCAAGGAGTAAATAGGAATCCCTTCATAAGATTAATAGTTTATGGTTCATAAATTGATAATTGCTGTCTCGGGGTGGAGATTTTCACAGTCATTTAAAAACTTTGTCCTTCATCCCAAAATTTGTAGCAGGCTTCCTCTTTCTGTGAACTAATAAACCCTTATTGAATTGCAGATTAACTGTATGTTGAAAATTTGCATTTCATATAGGAGAGAAGATACAGCGAAGTATGCTCAACTTCTTATAAGCCTGAGTTCTGGAGACACGTGCAGTGAGGTCCACTTGTTTTTCCTAATAGTTTTGGGTTCTGTGCTTGTCTTGAATGTGTTCTTTTTGCAAGGACTTAAGCAGTGCTATTATATGTTTCTTTGCATGCAGTCTTAATGAGTATGTTTTTGTAGATGTGTGCTTGGAATTATGAAATAGAACCCATCCTAAATGGGGCTGGTAAGCCAAACGAGGAGGGTTTAGAAGCTCTCTGTAATTTAATATAGATGTTTGTAATTTGTGGTACTAGAGGTCAAAGATGTCTGATGGAATGCAGCTTTTTTAACTTGATGTGTGTGTTGTCTGTATGTTGACTTTTCTTGTAGAAAGTGTTAATTCTAAACTACTGCCTATGCAGGTAGTTTAGCTCTGTTTCAGAAGCTTAACAGTTACTAATGAATTGTAGAAGTGAAGAATGGAGATACTTACTCAGCAAAACTTCCGTTTCTGTAGCCACATCACTTAAACTACTTAAAACATTTCTTAGAAGCTACTGGTTTTGATTCTGCATATTCTTACTTCAATTTTTAATTCATTTGCCACCTGAAAGATCTTGTGAAGAATTCAAATCAATGCTTCTGTCTTTGTGGGACAGTAGGCAACCTTGTCTCCAAAACAGGCAGGATGTATTTTTCTTTGCTCTTCTGCATTTTTGCATCTTCCAGAAAGCTGACCTCTGAGCCTAAAATCAGTTATATTTGAAAGCTGGTCATAATGCAGTGCTTGAGGAAACCAGGGTTGGAATTGCAGCTGTGTTTCGTATGTATATCCACACCAGTGAAGTCTTGCCTATGAAGAGTGGTGGTACTTTGAAGTTATGTGCCATAGAGCCATTATTTCTGTATTGGACATGGGAGAGTGGTATTTTGTCTTCTGGTGGTTAGAGCTCATATATATAGAATATCTGTTCTATAGACAATCTGAAGAAGTCAAATGAATATTCAGTTGTGTGCCAGATACAACATGTAGTTGGAGCTGCATTGACTATCACACTAAAGCACTTAATGATTTGTCAGGCGGTGTTTGTGAGTATTTTTGTTTTAAATTATACTTGAGGGAAAATAGTACGGTTTGAAAAATCATTTACATGTAGCATCTATATCTGCATATGCTTTTTCACGAGTTTATTTTTTTTCAGAAGTCCAGATCCTCTACTTGCTAGTGGTGATAACATTCTGAACATGAATCAAATACCAGTTGATGTGATATTTTCATAGATCTGTACAAGACAGCACCACTGTCTTTAGTGCTTGTAGCCATGTTAGGTTCCCTCAGTGCTAACTCATATTTGAAACTGTCAGATACCAATCTTTCTATTCAGCTTGAACAATGCTGACTCCGTCCTAGTTCTCATCAGTTTGAACTTTTGAGTACCTGTGGAAGCTGCAAGAGAGATGGAGTTAACCAAGGACATAGGCAGTGGAGATGGAGCCCTCAGGCAGATGGATGGTATTGTTTTGGTGAACCCCGTGACACTAGCAGGAAACCTGGAACTGGAGTATTCTTTTTCCCCTTGTAACTTTGTGGATTTCTAAGCATATAAGAAGGAAAAAAACTGTCAAAAGAAGTTTTTTTTTCTGATTCTTCACTTCTTAAGAGCATTTGCAATTCAAAATTTATTTTAAAACTTCCTCCGGCTAAGAGGAGAGAAGACTGTGTTTAATAAAACCAGGAGTTTTTTGCTGAGTCTTGACTCAGAATATAAATTGTCAAATCACAGAATATCCTGAGTTAGAAGGGACCCCTCAGGATCAATAAGTTCAACTCCTGACCCTGCACAGTACAACTCCAAGAATCACATCATATGCCTGTGATCGTTGTCCAAACACTTCTTGAACTCTGTCAGGGTTGGTGCTGTGACCACTTCCCTGGGGCGCCTGTTCCAGTGCTCAAAACCCCCTCTGGGTGAAAAACCTTTTCCTATATCTAACCTAAGCCTCCCCTGACACAGCTTCGTGCCATTCCCTTGAGTCCTGTCACTGGTTGTGAGAGAGAAGAGATCAGTGCCTGCCCCTCCTCTTCCCCTCACAAGGAATTTGTAGGCTGCGGTGAGGTCTCCTCCAGTCTGGACAAGCCAAGTGACCTCAACCACTCTTCATATGGCTTCTCCTCAAGGCCTTTCACCACTTTGTGGCCCTCTTTGGATGCTCTCTGATGGCTTTGCATCTTTCTTATATTGTGGTGCCTAAAACTGCACACAGGGCATGTGGTGAGGCCGCTCCTGTGCTTTGACTGGATGACAACTCTGTGCCTGATGCACCCCAGGACATGTGGGTGGCCCTCCTGGCTGCCAGGGCATAAATCGTGAGATCAGGGCTATTGTCTCATAAGAAATCCAACAATCTTCTGTCTCCTACCAAAGAAACATTTGACTCTGCATGAATGACTCTAATATCTGAGAAGGCTTGGTAAAATTTCCAACTTCCATCTGAATGGAAAGAGAAGCGGTACAAGGTGACAAGTAAAATGTATAAAATAAGGTTATATCCACAGAAGAAGTTGAAGATTATATAGACAAATGTGCTTCTAAGACAAAATGTGTAAAGATTTTAAGAACGGGGCCAGTGTAGAAAGCCATGCTGTACAACCTGCTAGGGTAAAGCAGAACATGGAGAAGAATTGGAAGCAGGAGCAAATGAGAAAAAAGCTTACTGTGGTTGCTTAAAAAACCTAAATTTAAAGTTACATTATGTGTATTATGTGTTACATTATGTGTATTAACGGGCACACAGACTTAGTAAAGGTCCAGAATTCCATTATGGATAGGCATTTGAACCTCATATTACCAATTTAAAATGCTGTCTGTGGCTCAAAATACTTCTGACCCAAATGCAAGTTGAGACAAGGTGACATTAAGCCAGCATTGATCAGTAGGTAGATTATGGCCCATGTAGGGGCTGTCTAATCTCTGCTGAAATTCTTGCTTATGTAGCTCAGCAAAGGAGCCTTAAGAACAAATATTAAGTGATTTAGGAGATGCTGCAGTAGCTTCTCTAAAGATAAGGCCAGCAGAGCGGGAGCTGACGTCAGTCGGTTGGGCAAAGGATGATAGCATCTCGATTGGCAGCGTGAGAATAAATCGTGAGTGCCCTGCTAGCAACCCGATTGTTGTGTGCTTTTGTTTGTGCAGTGGTAGGCAGAGGAGCAGCTGCTAGATGGATGTATAGAAAGGGGAGTTTTTTACAAGGGAAGTGATTTTTAGTAGCAATAGTCTCAATGTGTACCTCAGTGTGGTAAGATTCCATTGTTCAAGGCTAGGCAGAGTAATAGGAATAGTGATGTGCATAAAACCAGCATCAGTTTTCCACCTATGTGGATAGATTAGAAATATTTTAAGCATTCTGCAGTTTAAGTCTTCCAAGAGCTGGGTACACAGAGATGATCACATTGATCTAAGTGAACTAAGTGATACTTAGTTTTGTGGTGTTCATGACAGAGACAGCTGGTGTTGCTAGAAGAAGTGGTAGGAAAGGGTGGAGGGAGGTTGAGAGATCTGTTTGTCATATGGAGCAGTATCTGGTGGCTAGAAGTCCAAGGGAAGATGACAGCTAAACTAAAATCTGGGTCTATAAGTCAGAGGTTAGAAGTCAGATTTGGTGGAGATGGCAGAGGAGGAGTGATAGTAAGCAGATCTAATTTTAACACCAAACAAATTAACTCTGTGAAAGATACAAATGCTGTAAAGACTTTTTACTCTTGTTAGTGCACCCACTCTTTGATCTGCTGTTTCTAGTAAAATATTTCAGGCTGTTGTGATAGGATAGATATGTTTTTGTTTTAAATTACTTCAGAAGATGTTAACTCTGAGTTGTTAAAGAAGTTACATTATGTCAGTTAAGCTGCCATAGTTTGTCATGGAAAGTAATTTTGGTCAGGTTGGAAAAAAAGGTTTTGCTAAAGTCCCCAATTCTTATAGATTAAGAGAGTGCAAGTGGAGAGTTAGTACAAGTCTGCTGATGGGTTATAACTGGCTTGTTTCTCACCTTTGTAACTAGTTTTCAAAGTAAAGATGCAATTGAAAATGCTTCTGCTAATCTCCAGTGTTTTGATGTCGCGCATCTGAAGTTCACAGCCTGAAGTTAGAGCAAAACAATCTCCCATTAATTTGCAGAAGGACAAAACAAATCAGATAAAAACTGGGTAGAACAGGGCCACAGAATTATTTTTATATTCCTGAATTTCTCTTTCGATTGTGTATTTGTAGTGAAAATAGAAATGTATGCTAAGGGTTCGTTTAACAAAACAAATTTGGACTGATTATGAAATGTAAACTAAACCTAAATCTGATATTTGCAGTTCTCAATGTGATTTAATACTGTAATACTTCCATGACACTTACATTACCATGGGTATTTCATATACCAGTACTGGATGAGGGGTGTACTTATGTGGATCTGTCATGTTTGTAGTCTCACAAACAATTTTTAGAATAATCTGTGATGGAATAATGGCCAAAGGATTTGTATGTTGTTGCAGTAAATTCCTTACCTTTCTTTTTACCTATTTTTCTGCCTTGTTTTAAATTATTCAGTTGTTGCTTGTATATTTATCTGTGAACTTAGATGAATTACGTCATTTTTCTTTATTCTTCCACTTTGTGGACAAAATTAATTTGTTTTGTTTCAACTTGAGCATCATTCTCAGAATCTCGCCTGGAATTCTTAGTGGACTGTGGTTAAAGTAGCAATGCCTAGAAAAACAGTGAGGAAATGTTGGCAAGTTAATTACATTACTCTAAATTTAAACCTGAGCTAGGCTGTAGTAGCTTTAAGAGCTGATGTGAAGAAGTGAAATGCTGTCTTGGAAATAGCTGTAGAAAAAAAAGAAAATACCAAAAAGTAATTGGTATTTTTTTTTTATGTGCTTTAGTTCTGATGTGTTTTTTATTGTGAAACTGGGCTGTGTTATCTCAACATTATTAAACCAAGGCTTAAAACCCCTGAATGTTATCATCATGTGTGAAAATGGGGCATAGCAAACACCATCCTTCTGAAAGTGAGTTAATACCTTAAAGATATGCTATGAAATGAGGCAAATCAGTCAGCGTTTATTGGGAGAAGCAATGTCTTGCGTCACCCCAAGACAGCAATGGAAGAAAGTTCTACTTCAGTGCTCTTTAGTTTTTGACTTAAGTTTAGTTACACATGCCAACTTTATTGATCCATAGGACCTTTTTCTGTGGAATCTTGCAGTAATGGTGTTAATAACATAGTTTCTTATAAAAAAGATACCTTCGGAGTCCTAGTTTCCTAGGTGAAGTGCAGACTTGTGTTTTACAAAATATGTCTGGAGACTGATTTCTTTTTTTTTTCCTTTCGTCTTTGAGCTAATTAAAAATCTTGAGATTTTTCTTTACTTAATGGAGGTTATTGTTTTCAAAGTCGTGAGGACAGCTTGGGTAGTGCAGTGTCCCAGTGTTAGTTTGTATTCGGTTCTGTAGCTCCTGTCAGCATTGATGCAGCCCTTGGTTTGCTGTTAGTATCTTCCCATGTTCTGCCTCATTTTTTTTTGTTTTTTAACAACTTCACAGAGTCTGTCAAAAAGGATGAAAAGTCATGTCTGAAGCTGAAGGTCACTTACAAGGAGCTTGAGCTTTTTGCAGGATTGTGTTTTTCCCAGAAACCTACTGTCATCATTAGTCACACCTCAGTTTTTACTGGGGCAGTACTGTGCCATTGCAAACTTTTCCTAGCTCTCAAGGAAAAGACAGCCTTGAACTGTTGAAGAATTTATCAGTCAATGTAATACTCACAATGACTGAGCACATAACATGTATAAGCACATAAAATTGTATTTTAAACACTGAAATTACCTTACTAAATGATCTTCCATAAAGCTGCAATTATAGTCTCTACCCAGTGACTGTGTAGGAATGTGCTAGAAGTGTTCCTTATTTTCTTTAGTGATGACACAAATTCTGTGTGGGGAACTCCTACAGTAAAGTTTTCATGTTTTGATTGCCAAACTTCATGGTCTCAGCAGAAGCATCTCCCAGACTTAGGATAATATTATGCATCGTGTTTAGTTGCTTTGGGGTCCTTTTGTGCTACAGCCCATATGTGCTGTAATGGCAGTGCTTTTTATAGATTGAGTGACTGAAAGTTAAAAAGAACTGATCTGTGACATTTACCTCATGTATTATAGCTACTGATAATTTCAGAATGGAATAATCATGTGGCTCTTGGTTTTTTTGTTGTTGTTTCATCTTTGATCATGGGGGATGAATTGTGAACAAAAGTAGCAGTGAGTGTCAAGAGTGCAAGTGTGGAAAAAGTTTTGAAAGATCAGTTGAAAAAGATAAGTATGTACTTGGGAAAAACCTCAGCTATACTCATACACGTTAGAATACTTGGGCAAATTTTCATTGCTTCAGTTTATTTTGTAGTCTTTAAAGACCAGTTGGCTCTCAACTGTAGTTAGCTGCCTCAGTTTTTAACATTATTTTAACATTTTTTAACTCTCCAGAACTGCTTGCGTTCTGTGTACATAGGTCTGATGAAACGCAAAAATGAAACATTTGGTTTATTTCTGAGCTTTCTTGAAGTACGATGTGAATGCAGCTTCATACTTAAGGACATAAAAATGGTCTGTGTGATGTGCTGATCTGTTCCGCAGCTTTAGATCGGTTGGGTGTTGATAATGCAGGTGTGACCTTGAAACGTGTGGTGAAGGTTGTGCTGGGGGTATGGTGGTAGGACTGGCTGCTGAATGGTCCCACACGCCTCATGAGTTGAAAAGGGGATTATGAGGGAGCCAGTGCCCTCTGCAGCAGGAGTTCATGCTGGAAGTGCCAGCTGCAGCAAGTGCAATTTGTGTGGCTGATGGCTGCTGCCCTGTGTAACACAGCTGCTGGGAGAGCACAGTCCAGGTACCGAGTAGCAGAGACCTTTACTGGCAGCTGTTCTTTGTTGCCAGCTAACAAGGGGGAAGCACACAACCTATTCTTCCTTTGGAAAAAAAAAATGAAAAAATGTGTCAAGTTGTATTGATCTTACATTTAGGTGAATATCCAGAATTGAGCAATGTATATAAAAAGGGAAGGTTTTTCCTGTTACAACATTGTTTGTCTTCCCTGTTTTTCCTTCTTATTGTTCTTGCTCACGGCCTTGCTTTTAGATACTTATGCTAAATCAAGGTGAGAAAAGGTGTGT
The DNA here is from genome assembly GCA_013399875.1 of Gymnorhina tibicen. NCBI lineage: Eukaryota > Metazoa > Chordata > Aves > Passeriformes > Artamidae > Gymnorhina > Gymnorhina tibicen. The sequence continues at coordinate 885,427 of VXAZ01008617.1, forward strand.
GTGTGGGAAACATTGCTGACTACTTCTTTTTTTAAAAAAAAAGCAAACAGCCAAACTTTACTCTTGTGTTATATAATTCAGGTTCACTACTGGAAATTTGTGTTTTAGCAATATACTTCTTTCTCCATGTTTTTCAAGTACCCATGCTATTTTAAAACTCTGCTTTAATATAATGCTTGTAAAATAAAGTTGAAAACAAATTAAGTACTTTACTGTAGCAGTAATGTTTCTGTAGCCTAAATTATACTTCTTAAATCCTGGAAGTGTGTGTTTTTATATAACCTGGCAGCCCACCACTGAACAATGTGAATCAATGGTACCAGTGAGTTCCTGACAATTTTTTTTTTTCAAGTGCCTTCTGTGTGGCATTACTGTAGCCTCATGGTCTGTGTGACTGCAGTAGTCCTGAAGCTTGAAACCTCTCTGATGCATTATCAAGATTTTGGTTGCCTGAATTTTTTGATCTAGCTGTGATTTCACCCTTTGGGAGTAGCCCTGTGAACAGAATAGGTGAAGCATCTTAAAGCTGTTCCACACAGTGTAGTAAGATATGGATTCTGAGCTTGAAACAAAACAGATACAAACCCATAAGCCTTGTAAGAACCTTGTATTACAACAACTCCATTATGTAGTAGATGCATTTTTTTAGTGGGTAGGTTAACTTAAATTCATAGAAACAGATGGAAATGGGAATCTCTTAGTAGAAGCAGTTAACATTTCTCTGCTAGGACAAAATCATAGCAATGGATCACAAGAAGAGTGTAGAATTGGCAGATTTTAAATTTTCTGTAGCTTTTTCTTTTGGCTTAAACTGAAGGTGTTTTGATGGCAGTGGTTTATCTTAAAATGTCTGTATCTTAATAATTGAAAAATTATTTTTTTAAGATATATTAAATGTAGTAAAAGATATGAAGCTTTTGGTTTTCTGTTTCCATTATGTCTTGCAGATATCTTTGTAACTTGATACAAAAATGCACCGAGATTTATTTACAAACATATGAACTAAACCCAAGAAATTCAATATGGATCTTTATTACAGGAAATATGTACAAATATAGTAACTGTTTTTTGTTTTCTTTACAGAAACCATAGCCCATTAATGAGTTTTGGAGCCAGTTTTGTCAGTTTTTTGGTGAGTAGATGAGAGCACAGAGTATACATCTCGTGGGATTCATGGTTGTATGTGCATGCATGTATTCATAATACTCTAAATTTGTTTCTTTTTCTGAGACTAATTTTTTCCAAATTTTTAGATTAAACATAGCTGGAGAACAATGCATTATGCTGTGTAAAGCTTGTTTACTCATGTGGTTTAAATAGAAAGTAAAGGTTCTGCAATTCAGCTTCTTAAATATATTAAATATTTATGTGTTCCATTAACTGAGCCATAATAAAAAGTTCTCTTAAGTGAACAGTGGAGTTATTTATTTATTTATTTGTTTGATTAAAATAAAACTCATGAATGCCTGTTTTTCTGGTAACTTTTGCTATTGAAGATTTCTCCATCCATACTTCTGGATGAAAGTTGTTAATTCAGTCCATTCACATTGCTTCTATTTTGGATAGATGAGAACTGAGAATATTGATTGACTAAAAAGTCATAATGAGCAAGTTAGGTTTGTTAAATGCCTTTTTTTAATAAAACGTATTAGAAATTATAATGCCATGTATAAAAACTGAGCAGGTGTATTAGAAAGTGTTTGGATCTTGTTTCTTAGACTGTTCTTATTCTGACTTCGCTGCTTCATCTTAGATCTCAGCAGAAATTATCTATGGTAATACTCTTTTGAAAGACAGCATTTATTATAATATGTCAGAAATACATGATTTGTGAATGAAATAAATATGAATTCTCTCTAGTATGCAATATGGAAAAAGACAGTCGTTAGGAAACCTCCTGGGGCATATGCTTCTCTTAAGTCAGTGGAGGGGAGAAAGGAAAGAGAATCTCTCAGGCTTGCTTATCTGAATTGATGTGCTGAACCAGTGCAACACCACAGTGCAGCATCAGAAGATCTTGAAAGTATCTTGCTTAGCTGCTGTTCTAAATATAGCAGCAGCACTTGGCGTGCCTGTGTCATGCAGAGCTTTTGTTTAATAAGCTCCAAGAAAAGAAGTTACTTGTTCTGAATTTTTTTTTCAGTTGATTCAGCAGTAGTTGGAATCAGATGTGGTTTCTTTTTTTTCTTACCTATGTAGGGACTGTGGCTGTTATTTTGAAGAATTTAATAGCTGTTTGTTGTTACTGGCTTTGAAGGCCTGTTATTTATATGAATGAATTACATAAAAGCAGATACCTGCACAGATGCAAATCATGCCTTACATAACAAAAATTGGAAATGAATTTATAGGAATTTTTCTTCTGCTTAAAATAATGTGACTACATTCAGTTTGACTGTATATGAAGGTCTAAGATGGAGGTTAGCACTTAGTGTGTTCGGAGTTGATTTGTCTTGAAATTTTGGTAAAGTACTCAATTTTCTGTTTGGTGTTTCTGTGTTAGAAAGATTTGTACTGATGTGTGCGTATTAATACTTCAGTTTAAAAAAGTTTTATTGTCAGGCTTTTATGAAAACTTTTACTGTCCCACAGCTTTTGTAGAAATAAAAGTATTTGTGATTTTTGTAATTCAAATGTGTTTGGTTTTTGATAGAATGCCATGATGACATTTGAAGAGGAGAAAATGCAACTGGCATGTGATGACTTAAAGGCTACAGAGAAACTTTGTGAAAGTGAAGAAGCTGGAGTTATAGAAACAATCAAGAATAAAATTAAAAAGAATGTAAGTACATAATTTGTGTATTGAATAATTTTTTCTGGAAACTTCCTTTCTGTTCTCTTTGTATCTTAAATAGATGATTCTTGGTATGTGAAGAGCAGTTGAGATTAATAATAAATTTGGAAATTAAGTCAAGTATTTTGGTTGGATTTCCTAATTGTTCTAAAATACTCAGTCTCAGGTGAGTAAAGTGTCTTCTAAAGTGTTAGGTTGTGTTGATGTTAGTAATTGTTTTCTGAACATGTAAAATTTGTGACCTACTAAAATTATTTCAGGAAGCTTGTAGCCTGTCTAATTCAGGCTAACTTTAATTCATCCATGCTCTAGTAATGTTCAAAAGTTGTGACGTTGAGGCTGCAGATTGCTATGAGCCAGGCATATTCCTAGGGAATTTTCCTTCCTTTTTTAGATTTTTCATTCTAAATAATAAAGGAAGAATAAGGCATGGAGATTCAGAACAAGTTAAAGTAGTTGTATAGAAGCATCCAGTGAGCAGCCTGCCTAGTGTGACACAGCAGAACGAGCCGAAAAAGAAGCCATTTCTCTTCAGTATTTAGTTTGCCTGGTAAAAAGTGTTGAACCTGTTGTACTTAACTCTCTGCTCTTAAGAAGCACTGTATTTTCCCTGCCACTTGTCATACACCCTTCTCTGTGCTCTTCCTATCTAACATCTTTAATTACATGTCTTATGCATTTTGTAATAATTAAATGAAATTTAAATCTGTTCTATTTGTAGAACCTTGGGAAAAATAACTGTTAATATATTTGTAAGATTTCTCTGTTAAGTAGGATTTTGCTTTTGATGATCTGTCTGAGAAATTTTAGCATAGTTTTGGAATTCAAAATGCTGAGTTAATTTAGTAGCAATGCTACCACTTGCAGTTAATTTTGGGTTTTTTAATTTCCCAGATTTAGACAAGTATTGTGTATTATCTTAATATTTTCCTGTTCTCTGTGTTTGTATATTCTAAACAGGTTGATGGACGAAAATCCACTCTATCCATGATAGATCGTCTACAAAGACAAATAATTGTAGCAGACTGTCAAGTCTACTTGGCTGTGCTCTCGTTTGTAAAACAAGAGTTATCAGGTGTGCTGTGGCTTTCATGTTTAGATATATTTTAGCAGGATGCCTTTTTAATAAAGCTTGATCATAAAATTGCCATATGACTATCAGTAAAAATAATTGTTTTATAAGAAGGAACACAGTTGCATTTGAAACATTCCAAGATTGGTACACTTACAGAGGTATTCCACCATTGTGTAGGTAGTGGTGAAAAATAAGATGAGATGGATTGCTACAAATTAGGGGTTTTTTGCTTTTTTCGTAGCAATAATCATATTCAGTTGGTTCTCTGTAGACAAGTTTGCATGTTATCATAGAGGTGTTGGGACAAAGATGGGTAGCATCTGTGTGCTTTCTGGCCAGCAAGATAAAAGAGGCTATTAAATCCAGGCCACTGGGAAAATCCTGATGTTCCATATGTATTCCATTCATGACAATTCAGGGAGGTGACAAACTGCCAATGAAAGCAATTTTAAATGAGTCTGTTGAACATGGAACTGCTGAATCAGTTCTTACTCTCTGGTCACCAGAGTGCGTCCTTGCATGCCAAAGAGGCTAATCCTGTTGTGTTGAATACAAACTCCTCCTTTCAACTGCAGAGCTGTTTCTGATGTTTTCTTGCTTTCCTTCATCTCTTGCACAATCTTAAAACATGCCTTTATCCATAAGTTTATAGAAAATGTGGTCATCTAGAAGGTGTGAGCATATCGCAGGTTCCTTCCAAATCAATGAAGACTGAGAGATGGCAGACAGACCAGATTGAAAACTCTGCTGATCAGCTGAAAGGAAATGGAGAAATAACATTCAGATTATTTAAAATAATGCTTAAGATTTTCAGTCAAGGATGTAATGCTTTCTGTGATGTGCAGACTTGTTTTATTCCAAGCTATGGCATCAAGAATAGGTTTGGTTCTTGCTAGAAGAAATTCAGGAGATATTTCTGTCTGCTTTGTGTGTTGTGCTGCAGAAGGGTTTTCTTGCTATTTTTGATGCAGTTCTGAGTTTTTCTTTGTGGTGGTGATTTTTTCCCTTCCTCTCAAAGCTTTTTTCCCTTGTTTCAGTATGTATTCTGCAGCTGCCTAACTGGGTTGGGTGCTGAAGGTGGTGTCTGTTCCATTTCTCTCTTGTCTGCAGCTCAGAGAACTGAAGTGGGTAGCAGAGAATTGCAGAACATGTCGTATATTTGGGTTTTTCTGCTGAGTGAAAAATATACCTGAAATCTTTAGTTAATATTCCAAGCAGCTGAATGCTACCTCAGTGACTGCTGGTTACTGACATTGCTGAGCTATTGGATCCATTATTTTGTGTTTTAAAGTATATTATCTTTCTGTTTATGTATATACATTCTTCGTTTTTATTGCATTTCCATACAGAAATAGCAACCAGATTATTGAAATGAGTGTAATTTCACAAAAAAACCCCAGGAGACAAATGTTTCTGATCGGTGGATGGGTGAAAAATTCCTTGTGTTTTTCTTCCTGGAACAGTTTGACAAGAAGCATATGATGCCACGCAAGTTGGTTTCTCATATGCTTAACACATTTTATATTTTCTTTTCCACCCTCGTGGATGTATTAGAAATAGTTTCACCATAAAGTTGTTGGCAGAGCAAATGACATTAGCTTCCTATGGCAGTACTGAACTACCTTTTCTTGGTATTTACCACTGCTGTCATGGGTCTGATACTTTCATGCTGAGGATCAAAATCAACTCAGTGATTTGCCTTGATTTAATTTTTATGTCTAAAAAATCAGAAATTCCTTGTATTGGTATATCAATATCAAATCAATTATGGTTATGCTGTGTTAATGAACTATTAAATGACAGCACACCAACGGAAGTATAAAACTGTACTTTTTTTTCACCATACCACATCTTCTCCATTTCATGCTTGCATTGAACACAGTGGTTAGCTCTGGGCAGCGTCACTGTCTGCAGGATAAGTAGAACGTGGGGTTTTCTTATTACCTATGTGCTGCATTGCTGTGCATAGTTGTATGAGCATTCATCTTGTGGTGAACCACATAACTTTTAAAGTACTCTGTGCAGCCAAAAAGTGACCTAATCGCTTAAAACTGGAGTAGTGTTAGTCCTGTAATGCAGCTGAATCATGCTGGGGGGGGTCCATTTTTTTATTCTAATGCTTTTATATGCATCTCAGGAGAGGGGATTTATTGGTCTTTTAATACTTTCAAGTTCATGTTGACAGAACCCATCTGTCATAACTGAGAATACAAATTTTACAGTCTTTCTCAGTACAGTTTTTTAAGAGTATCAAACTAGCTTCATCCCCTCCTCATATAACAAGAATCCAAAAAGAGGTAGTCTAGTCTGTGATATTACTTTCTCTAGAAATGTTGGGGGTTTTTTGTGATTTGTGAGGGTTTTTGTCAAAAGCATCAAAGGCTTTTATAGAGTTGTTTGGTATTAATAGCATCTTGCTTTTCTTTGACACAACCCACCTGTTATAGTCTAATTCTGGCATTAGTTATAACACTGATCTTTGCAAATCTGGCTATATTTGTTTAGAACACTGCTGCTATAACCATGTTTTTATTTTATTTTTAGTTAGTCTTTGTCACTGCAGTTCCTAACTCTCAGGGCTCTGTCACAGCCAAAATGCTGGTGTCTGTTTTTACAGTTAATGTGTGCAAGGATATTCTCAGTTTGTTTCGTGTTAACACTTACCATTATTCAAGGGTGTGCTTATAACAAGGATGATTGCCGTGTAAATAGGCAAATTGAGCATCTTCATCTTTTGATGTCAGGCCTTTCTTTACCCTGCTATAAAGATCACAGACCTAGAATGCTGTCATTCTCAAACAGGAATGCTCAAGACCAGATTTCTAGGGATATTCAGGTACCCATATTGCATTTGAAATTGAGGAAGTTAAGCAACTGAAAAATACTTTCAAACCATATAATTTTTGTGTGTTTTCTTTTATTTTTCCCCCTCAGTTGTGAGGCACTGTGTTCATGTGAACGGCAGGGAAATGATAATGTTGAGAATCTTACTGTCTAACCCAAAGGAAAGGCTTTTCTTGGTATTTTCCCATCAACTGTCTTTTAACACAATTTGGGCTTGAGAGGAGGTATAATCTCTTCTGAGTTTTGCTTTTCTCTGTTTGCTACACAGCCGTTTCATCTGCACTCTGTAGTGGAGCAAAATCCAGCATTAAGTTCTTTGATTGCTCTCTTTCTCTCTGACAGCTGTCCTGCTGCATCGCTGACCAGAAGTGCCTTTGTGTTGTGTGCTGCTGTAAAGTCTGTGGTTGTACCAACTCAAGTTCGTAGTGCCCAGTATGCAAGACCTCTCTGAGGGAACAGTAGCTACTGCAAAATCCTTTATACAATAAGTTATTGCAAATAGAGAGAGCATCCTGGGTGTGGAAAATGCATTTACTACTTAGGATGTTCCGCTTCTGAAATACGTCCTTGAAGTATTTCTTTTCTTCCTTGATTTTTTAGCATACATAAAAGGTGGGTGGATACTCCGAAAAGCCTGGAAAATTTACAATAAGTGCTATACGGACATTAATACACTTCAGGAAATATATCAGAAGAAAACAACTCAGGAATCCTTGACTTCTGATGCTGCAAATGATAATCATATTGCTGCAGAAGGTGTAACGGAGGATTCGCTAAACAGACTGAAAGGTGCTGTTAGCTTTGGATATGGACTTTTTCATCTTTGCATATCCATGGTGCCCCCAAACCTGCTCAAAATCATCAACCTGCTGGGTTTTCCTGGAGACCGCCTACAGGGGCTTTCCTCACTGATGTATGCAAGTGAAAGTAAGGACATGAAGGCCCCTTTAGCTACGTGAGTAGCTATATTGAAATGCTTTGGTAGATAACTTAGTACTAAAAGTAAGTAACTGGGAAAAAGTCAAAACCAAAAAGTCATGTTGCTTTAAAGGAAACAACAGCAGGTAAAATAAACTGGTAGTTTGTTGTTTAACGTACCATGGTTTAGTAAATTCATCACTTACTAATGTATGAGATCTCTGCTGTTAATTATTTACATGTGTTTGGGGTTTGGGTCAGTATTTTGCTGTATTCTTCAGTACCTGCAGTTCTAATGTCCTGTAATTTAAATGCCAGCAGACTAAATAAAAGCTCCCCCTGAAGGCTGTGTAAATTTACCTGAGTTACATTCTCTGCTGTGGAGTGCATACTACTTTGTGTGAGTCACTGATCTCATTTAGCTATTTTTTCTTACTACTAACCCAAACGTTTTCAATTGTTTTAAATCCTTTTTTTTGTTTGTTTTAGTATCTCAGTAAAATGAGATGTTCCTTACAGTATTTTTAAGGGAGTATTTTTAATGTACGCTTTTTCCCAAGACGTTGTGCTGCGCTCAGGTCTTTTCAAGAGCTGAAGGGTTAGCCAGACCTAATTTAAACTGCCCTCATAAATGGCTTTATTATTCCATTATCAACAAATATCTGCAAATTACTGCTTTTATTACTGGACCTACTGCAGGTACCATCAGGTGTCACTTTTGAAACACTGACAGCAGAGCTAAAGTCTCTTCTGCATCAGGAGAAGAATTGGATTTCTGTTTGTTTCAGAAAGTTTAGGATTAAATGTTCCTGTTTATCTTTCTCCTTTCTGGGGGAGAAAAATGATATATTTGGGGAATGTTTCCTCCTTCAGATAGTCATGGATATCTTTGTGCTCTGCCTTTCTTTCCAGGAGTGATGTAGGTCATGTAAATATCTGCCCTTCTGAATGCAGGATGTATTTCTTTTTCACATTGATTTCAAGAGTGTCTGCTCTTGAAAACAGTGTGTGTTTAGGGTTTTTTGTTGATTTTCGTTAGGTTTTTTGTTGTTTGGGTTTGGGCTTTTTTGTTTGTTTAGCTTTTTTTTGTTTCACGCTCTAGTGAAGAGTTAGTTTGCAAAGTTTTCCTGTGGGTTTTTCTTTTCTAAAATCTACTTAGAGTTCTAAAGGCTCAACTGCTTTGATGCTACGAGCTCGATTGTTGCCTTGCCTTTGTGTAACGTGCACTGAATTGTATGTTTAGGTGCAGTTTAGAAGTATGTTGATGTATGGCAGTAGTATTGTGTTTAAAGTATAAAGCCAGATTGTATAATAAAAGATTCATATCTATCTTTGTCATTCAGAATAATTTAAAAGTTTGTCTGTGTAGAATGTTATCCTGTAGAATGTTGTCCTTAAATTTCTGTTTACAAGCTGTAATCCGTTTTACTCTTACATTTCTTGTAGATTAGCTCTGTTGTGGTACCACACAGTTGTTCGTCCCTTTTTTGCCCTTGATGGCAGCGATAACAAGGCAGGATTGAAGGAGGCAAAAGAAATTCTTGCCAAAAAAGAATCTGCTTATCCAAATTCTTCTCTGTTCATGTTCTTCAAGGGAAGGATACAGCGATTAGAGGTATTGCACATTTTCATCCTTTAGACTGATTTTTCCTCCTGATCCTTTCTTATGTTTTTCTGGTGTGAATGAACTGTGCAAGCTTCAGCACATTGTGACTAAAGATACAGATACATGGAAAGATAAGAATGATCGGATTAAGTCCTTCCTAGTTGTGAGTTCACATGCAAAACTTGCTTTTCCACTAGATCTGGAAAATTTAGATAATCTGAATTAATGATATTTTGAAATTCTTTTTCAGCTACTTGATACTTCTCTGACGCTGTGCTAAAAGGAAGTGCATTTGGCCACTCGAGTTTCTTGAGCTATTTCGGTTTTGCTTGTCAAGCTAAAATTGAGTATTATCTGCTGAGTACATAGTATTTATCTTCCTCTTTGTTTTATGCATTGTTCATATACAGCTAATTCTCTGCAGCAGTTTCCCTTAAATAACTGCTTTGCTTTTCAGAGGTCACACCAGGATGTTTTCTGTTACTAAGGGTGAGCTCTGACCTGAGCAGAAATGTATTCACTGAAAATGTGTTTGTGAATGCTATTGCAAAGCATTATTCAAACACTGCAGCAGCCTTGTGGATTTTGGCTGAATTATTCTCTAAGAATCTGTTTGAAGTACTACTCGACTCCTAGCTGCTGCTTTTACCAGACCAGATTATTTTCAGAGCAATTACATGAACCAGAAAACCTAACACAAAAGCAGAAGCCCAGAATGTTCAAACCCTTCACGTCAACATCATAGTTACAAGAGCTAATTGAGATGTTGATGTTGGTGGTCGTTCTTTGCTAGATTTAGAGTTAAGTCTTTCAAATACAGATAAATATTTTCAGAGAAGTAGTAACAAAACAGAGGAGGAGGCTTCGGTGGCCTTTCAGATTTTGCAGGCATATTCTTGCATGGGCTTTGATTGTTGGTTTTCTTTCTTTGCTGTCTTTTTGAAAGCAGTGGTGCATTTTGGGAATTACATTGTCACGGGCAAGTTGTCAGTCTTGGGAAAGTATTGCTGTTGCCTGAATAGGAAAGACCTTAATGGTTTTTGTTCATTTATATGCCTATTCCATTCTTATGGTAAAAATCAAATTTGTTGGGAATAACTAGGCAATGAATGCAGGGTATAACTTGGTATTTTAATGTAATGAGGAATAAAATTCAAATGATTCTTCTGACTTTCAGGGTATGTTATGGCAAAAGTCTAAACATAAGTTGTTAATAAATTGAGTATATGTGTAAAGAAAGAGGATATATTTGGGGTGTCAGTTTTGTGACGTCAGTCCCTTTCTGGAGAACTGTAATATTTCAAAGGAGAGTTGTTTAAATGCAATATTACTGCATTATTTAATGCACAAATACTGTATGGAGATAGTGAAGTTTAGCTCCAAGTGAATGGAGACAGCATGGCCACGTTAACTTAGTTAGCTCAGCAGGCAGAATGCTGTGCATTATGCTCTGTAGCCATGCCCTTAGTCAGCAGAAAGCTTTTGGGTTGCTAGCAGGAATGAAAATGTCCCTTTGCTATTCATGTGTGTGTTTTCATGAGAGCTTTTCGATTCAGCAGCTTCTTTCCCCTCCCCCCCATCATTTCTTTGTTCCAAGTGGTGCTCTGTCACGGAGGTTTTGCTGTGTCTGAATGTTCCGGGTTAAGTGTCTCAGGCTCTTCTGTGGATTTTGGTAGGACTTTTCCAGCTTTATTTGCTTAAATGCTGTTGGCATAACAGTGAAGGAAGGAAATGTGACTGGTGGCAATGGTGTGGGGAGCTGCACTGGGTTTCTGCACAACACACTTGTGGTTACATGTGTCCTGAATTTGGGCATTGGTCTTACAGCATCCGTTGCATATTAGTGTGTCCAGCAGGGCCAGGGCAGCAAAAGTGAGGCTGCACCTTGAGTCCTGTATCCAGTCCTGGGCCCCTCAATTCAAGAAAGACATTGAGGTTGTTGGTGTGTCCAGAGAAGGGCTGCACAACTGGTGAAGGGTCTGGAGCACGAGTCCTGTGAGGAGTAGCTGAGGGGGCTGGGGTTGTTTAGCCTGGAGAAGAGGAGGCTCAGGGGTGTCCTTATCACTGTCTTACAACTGCCTGAAAGGAGGGTGTAGCCAGCTGGGGATTGGCCTCTTCTCACAGGCAGTGAGTGATAGGATGAGGGGACCTGGCCTGAAGCTGAGCCAGGGGAGGTTCAAGTTGGACGTCAGGAGTAATATCTTCACAGAAAGGGTTATTAAGCATTGGAGCAAACTGTGCAGGGAGGTGGTGGGGTCACTGTCCCTGAAGGTGTTCAAGAAATGACTGGATGTGGTTCTTAGTGCTGTGGTTTAGTTGACAAGGTGGTGATTGGTCAAAAGTGGTTGGACTCTGATCTTGGAGGTCTCTTTCAACCTAAACGATGCTGTGATTCTGTGATTCTGAACCAGAAGTGCACAGACACTCTCACATTACAGGCTAATATGCTGAGTTGTCATTTCCTCCTCATTTCCAAGGTGGGTGAGGAGAGCTCCTGCAAAGCCTAGGAAGTGCTTATTTGGCCTTCCTTGAAACTGTTAATGCACAGGTAGGTTTAAATTCTCTCCAGTGGGCATGGGATATTATTCCAGGTGGCTTACCAAAACTGTGTTTTAACCTATATGCACTTAAAAGTATACCTTGAGCTGAAGCTTATATATTTTAGAGTCTTTCTTTAACATCTATCATCTTTAACAGCTCTGTGATAAAATTTAATAGTGCAGATAGATAAAAGGCAGCTTAGATGTTACTCAGAAGACCTTGTGTGTTCCATTTATGGTTGTAGGGTTTGCGTTAGGGCCTGCTAGCACTCAGTCCATCAAATTTTTTCCTTTGATCCTGCATACATTTTTTGTAACCTGATGGTATATTCAGCTTCCACTAGGAAGCCTTCATACTGTATATATGTCTCTTTTGTTTTCTTTGGAGAAAAACCCATTAATGAGCATAGTTCAGCCATGGACACCTGGAAAGAGTGAAACTGTTCAAAAGGCAGGAGCAGTAATTCAGGACTGGACAGTGAGACACAAATCTGACAAAGGAGGAAATTGCCAAGGAAGGCAGTCAAGGAGAAAGCACTGTCTCTGTGAGATCTTCCTGACTATAAAAGACAAATGAACAGCGTGGGACTGTGTAATACTTTGTGCCCCAAAAAGCATGAATGGATATTAGTCAGTAAAATCCTTAGCAGACTTCAGTTTTTGAAGAAGTAGCTTTACAGGTACAGTAAGTATGGAGCAGATTATCTGTCAGCTTTTTTTCCCCCAGATTCACATTTTTGAGAAAAAAGTCTGAAAGCACTTGGAGACTATTGAATTGAGTGAGTTAAGGGAAAGGAAAAGAGGATGATCTGGGAAGACTGGAATGGAAGTGCACTAGGAAGTTAAAGGTTGCACTGCTAGGCTGATCAAATGTCTTTTTTCTTTCCAAAGAGTTGGTTAAGAGACTGTGTATTAAAAGTAGCATTTTTTCTGACTTGTGCGTAATTCACTAAGGCTGCTTTTATGGACATTTCTGTGCTTGATTTTTGATTGTATGGTACATATTCCAGCCTCACAAGTATCTCTTTGTGAAGGTCTGACAGTTTCTATCTTTGAAATAACTTTCCACTAAAGCTGATAGTGATATTTCATGTGAGCTTAAACTACTGCAGACAAGTGAGAATAATGTTTTACACTTAGGCCTGAAGGGTATATAAAAATGTAATTGGTATAACAGCGGCTGAAACCCACTGGCCTGAAATACGGAGTTCTGGCTGTGTCTGTGGATGTTTTTTATTACTGTGAAAGTAAAAATATTGCCACCCACATTCTAAATGTGTATTGTCTGATACTACAATCATGTTAATAAATACCAGTTTAAGTTTGAAACAGTGACTTAGAGTATTGAGGTGGGGGTTTGGAAGATGGCCATGGTGGTAGCATGGGAGACGGCAGAGTGAGAGGTGGTGTTCTGGATCTTATCTGTTTCTGCTTTTCAGCTTGCAGTTTTGCTTTCTCCTTCTTTTTTTTCCTAATCAGCAACACTGTTTAAAATCTTTTACAATCACTCCATTCAGAATAGTTAAATAGATTGATAGTTTTATGTGGAGAGCAGTAAGGGTATAAAGCAAAAATGAAGTGTTTGGCAAAGTCGTGAACTGGACAAGGTTGCTTTGCTTTAATTAGGAACAGACTCCCGGTAGGGGTGTGTGTGTGTATATACAAGAAATAGACAAGAAATTCCTGTGGCCGGAACAAACCTCAGGTTCTGGGGCTCAATCCATATTTTCCATTTTTCTAGGTACATGTAAATAGTCTGAAGGAAAAAGTACCAAATACTCCAGCTGACAGGCAAAGCACCAGTTATGCTCAAGTGTGGTTGATGAGCAGGCTGCTGAAAATGTGCAGTGGTAATGTGTGCTTAAATGTAATGCTGACAAGTACTCTTGCTTTTTAGTTAACTTTTGTAGTTGTTATAGTATCAGCAGCATCATTCTTAATTAGGGGTGAGAGGGTACGGTACAGAAAAGTAGATTGAGGACAAAAGTAATAACAGGCATTGAGAATTCTTAAATGAACTTTCTGGAAGAAAATCACAGTGATGTGTAAAGTAAAACAATTTGCAGAGCATGCGTAATGTCAAGGTTTATTTTCAGAAATTGTGCTGGCTTTTCTAGTTACTTGTTGCTATGAAGTACAGTATCCTAGTTTTATTCTAGTTTGATTTTGTGTGTGTGAGGAAAAGTGGGGTTTTGTGTGTTAAGGAATAGAAAATACAGGCTTTGAAATGTCCATACAATGTCCTCTGGTGTAAATTGTTACCTTTTAGATGGTCCTTTCTGGTTTCCCCTTAATTCTGAGTATGACTTCTTAAAAGCTTTGCAAATTCAGAGTAGTGATTGAGAATAGAGATGTTCTGGGAGAGGGAAAGTGTCCTGAGATTTCAGGACAACTCTGGGGAAATGTGTGCTGTCATGGAAAGCTGCCTTGTCTTGGTAAGCTCTGTAGATGCTTAGTTGTTGGGTCAGGGTGCTTTTAGTATTAATCTGAAGTCCAGAAATTTAAGACTAGAGTTCTCACATTAGGTTTAATAATCCACTTTATGGTATGTAGTTCTGTATATTACATCTTTTATGGATTAGTCCTTTTTTGTCTTGTATTATGTCCAAGAGAGATGGACATAATGCAATGAGTGATGCCTATCAAAGGAATTACAAGTGTGTGTATGTATATTTATAAATCTCAAGAACATCAATTTCAGGTGCAGCCAGGATGTTACGCTTGAGACTCTTAGGAGTTTATAATTCTCTTTGTTTGTTCTTTTAAACAGTAAACAGATAGTAGTTAATTTAAAAATTAACACCAAGAGTAGTAATTCACATTCCAGAATGTTGCTGCAATCCCTGGAGATGATTGAAACTTTAATTATTAATGAATGTCTCTGAAACATACTTAAATGAGCTTGATGCTGAAGGAAAATGTAGGCAGATGTCAAAACACTTGAGAAATCTAGACAGTTAGAGAGGTGGGTTATAGAAGATTGAATATTCAACAGACTGGACTTGTATATTGCCAGGTGGTCAGTATTTCATGTGCTGCCCCAGGCAGGTGTACAGTGTTGCAGACAATGAGTTGATTGCCAGTAGTCATTGTATGGAATAAGTGGTTTCTATTTTGGAGTGGTTAGGGGTTTAGAAGGCAGTGTATCTTTGAAGAGGACTAAATATTTGTATTTTCTTTGCGGGGTTTTTTGTCGTTTTCCCCAGAAGTGTTGAAAACATAGATTTAGAGAGCTTTTGAATTCCTAGTGCAGAAATAAAGTTCTAAACTGATGTTATATTTTTTTTTTTTTTTTTTTTTTCTGTAAGACTGGGCTCATAGCAGTTATTTTCTGGGAATTGTGTTGGGGTGATGCAGCATCAGTGGAGTAATGTGTGGTGAGAGAATGTGCTGCTACAGAAGTGAACAAGGTATACCTGGCTCAGGCACCCTGACAATTTTCAGGGCAAATATAACTCACCTCCCTATCTGTATTGGATATTCTTCTGCCTTGCCAACAAGCATCTTATTTCAGTCACTGTTGTGCTTTTTAAATGTACAGTGTTTATACTGGTACAGCTGTGGTTCCCTGTGCTGGCAGTTGTGCTGTCTTGATGCAGGGTGTATTATTTACAGTTAAATTATTCCTTAGCAACTAAACCAGTTTTCCCTGATGAGACAAAGGAGAAAACCTGATACAATCACTTCAGAGCTCTGTGTGTGCCTGGACTTAAGCTACAATACTGCAGATTTTTGTAGGAATTTTTGAATTCAGTTATGCTTGCAGAGATGGTGAGATGCATTTTCATGGGTTTCTTTTGCTCACATGCTTAGTCAGCAGAGAGTGGCTTAAAAATTCTTCTGTTGTATAAATTATAATAAATGTATGTGAGAATAAATATAGGAACAGTATTAAAGCTGGTATAGGCTGTATTGGAATATATAGTATGTTTAATTAAATATTGATTTTCATTCCTCCCATAATGATTGATAAGTAGAAGTCCCATCCCAGACTGGGAAAACCAGGTAGTCCAAAGAACTGTCATTCTAGTTCTTAAAAAATGTCAGCCTCTTTTTGCTAAGCTGTTGGTAGCTAATGATTTTATCAAAATGTTTTTTCTCTCATATGCTTTTTTATCTTCTTACGGGTCATGCAGCATTTATGAATTCTCTTTTAACTGTTGCTTAAAGGAGTTTCTGAGGGATCTAGGAAGAGGTGAAAAGTTCAAAAGAAATGAAATCAAACACTAAAAGTATCCTATTGTGCAGAAAGCTAAACTTCATTGGCAGATGCTAAAAATTTGACTTTTAAAGGTGGAATGACCAGTAAAAGTAGAAGTGAGATAACTTAAATTAAAAGCTTATTGCACAAACCCAATGAATTTTGGACATAATAGCACATAGGAGGAATACAGTGACTGATTTTTAGGGCTGAGACATGATCTGACCTGGCTGGTACTACACTATTAATAACCTCTACGGTAGCTTTTTTAAACTACTTATTAAAAAAAATGTGAATTTTTTCTTTATCAAAATTAAATTATCCAACAAGTTTTAAATTTCAGATGCCTAAATGTGTTTCTTTTTCTTTCACTTTTGTTAGTGTCAAATTAATAGTGCCTTGACCTCGTTTCATACTGCTTTGGAACTTGCAACAGACCAAAGGGAGATTCAGCATGTCTGCTTATATGAAATAGGTACGTTGGATGTGTTTACACCATAAATAGCTCACTTTCAAGTTTTGACTGGCAGCTTCAATAAACAAACTGGATACTTCTTACTAGGATTTTTAAAAAGGTTTTAGGCTACTGGCCTTTTTTGTGGGTGGATTACGGTAATAATCTTCTTGTTTAGACAAGTAGAATTCAACACTTTTTCATAAAATTATCTGCAAGTACAAGGTGATGCACAATCAGAGAGTAGACTGTGGAATCAAGGGCAAACTGTTCACCTGCTGAATATGATTTAAAATTAGAAATAAATTCATCTGACTTGTCTATAGAGTCACCATTTCTGTGCCAAAACCTAATCAGTTTAGTGAAGCTTGACAGTCTGCAGGATCTGTATTTCATGTTCATTTCCTTCTATCAATAGCAGTATATGCTATATGGTCTTAATTTGCATGCAAGTCTTTAGAGTGGAGAAGATAGGTTGCTTCAAGCTTTAAATAGGTTCTTGTCACAGTGGAAAATAATAAGGGAAAAAGTAGTAGCTTTGTAAGTTTCAGCATTCTGCAAAATGTAGTATCTAAATTTTAAAAATGAGAACTTTTGTGTATAATTTTGTTCCTGCTCTGAAATGTGGATTCACTATTTCCTATGGAATCGTCCAATTCAAAATTTCCCAGTAAATTTAAACCAGGCTTTAAATGTATGTCATTTGTTTTGTTTTTAATTTTCCGGTTACTTTTATAGTTGTTAAACTAGCTCCAGCTCTCATAACAAAAACAAACACAACAGAACTGTGTTTCAGTAATGTTGACACCGAGTTGTACTTTCCCTGAAATTAAATGGGTGTTGCTTTTAGGTTGGTGCAGCATGATAGAGATGAACTTCAAAGATGCATTTGAATCCTTTGAAAGGCTTAAGAATGAATCCAGGTGGTCTCAGTGCTACTATGCTTATTTAACAGCAGGTGAGTATATCCAGTGTGTTGGGTAAATGGTAAGTCAGTGATGTGGTAAGGTTTTGGCACTGTTTTGTTCTAGGAAACTTGCTGGTGCGTGTAGTGCCTTCCACACTGCCTGCTGCACATGCAGCTTTGTGCCAGGCTTGACTTGGATAATTGTGTTTGTTTCCAGAATGAACACTTGCATGCTCACACGTGTACATGCCTGTCTGTACACCCCTCTCCATGTAGGTAGAATTATTACCACTTTACAAGCTTGGTGGTATTACTTCCTTTAATAGATATAAAAAAGTAGTACTGACTTTTGAGTGATCACAGAGGGTACCTGGGGAGTTGAGATTACCATGTTGGACAAATCCTCAGTCTAGATAACTTTCTGGAGGTGAGTGTGTGGAGGTTTTTTTCTGTGACCATATGATATCTAATCTTAATTTTTCCTGTTTCATATCCCAGTAGTGCTAACATATTTTTGTTTCTGTATTCTTGCAGTGTGTCAAGGAGCCACTGGTGATGTCAATGGTGCTCAGAATGTGTTCAAGGAAGTCCAGAAGCTTTTCAAAAGAAAAAACAATCAGATTGAACAATTTTCAGTGAAAAAGGTTAGTTTTTGCATAGGCTGACTTGTTTTGGTACAGTGATGACAGTTCAATTCTTAGTTCAGTATTTTCTTTAGAAGGATGTATCCGTTTTCTGTGGTGCTGCTTCTGTAGAATTTGTGGGAAGGAATAGGGTGAGAAAAGAATAGTGTCATTTGAAGGACCTAACAAAGGAAATGTGAATTAGCTATTCACTCTGCAACTAAAGTAATTATTAAAGATAAAAATACATGATACTGTAGTTGCTTTGGTAATTTTCCTTATAGCTTTGCCTTTCTTACTCCTTTTTATCTTGTCTTCTTTGTGAAAGCCTTAGTTATTTTTGGGAGCTAGGAGTTGTCTAGGAAATAGACTGATTATCTTGTAGATGTTACTGTGTCAGCATCCAGTCAGTGTGTATTGGGACTGTGAAATACAGTAAAACCCAGTCAGGCTGCATACAAGGAAGTTTTGATTTTGATCAATAGGTAACTTAAATTAGTTAAAAGATTTTGCTTTTTAGCCTTTAAATCTTTAGGCTAAGTTACCACTGACTTTATTTTCATATAATTGTTGGGTGACTTTATAAAACAGTTAAAATTAGTGTTTGTGA
The DNA here is from genome assembly GCA_013399875.1 of Gymnorhina tibicen. Taxonomy (NCBI): domain Eukaryota; kingdom Metazoa; phylum Chordata; class Aves; order Passeriformes; family Artamidae; genus Gymnorhina; species Gymnorhina tibicen. The sequence continues at coordinate 903,999 of VXAZ01008617.1, forward strand.
TACATTGTGAATATCATGTTACCTCTGAAAGGACAAATGATGGATCTTCCTTCCTTCTTTCTCCCCACTTTGCAGGCAGATAGATTTAGAAAACAAATGCCAACCAAAGAGCTGTGTGTCCTGGCATCCATTGAAGTATTATACTTATGGAAAGCCCTTCCAAACTGTTCTCTCTCGAACTTACAGCATATGAGTCAAGGTATAATATGGTTCCTTGATTTATTTATTTACTTTTTAAAAGGTGTGTGATTTTATGCTGTTGTGTGGAGTAGCTGATTGCTGTAGCATGAAAGGTTAAACTTGTGTGCATATTTCATAGCAAAATACAGGTGAGTAAGAAAAGAATAATGACCCATTATAATTCAGCCTAATGCTTCATTTTTATAGGTTTTTGGGAGAAGTTGTAACTGCCTGCTGCATATAGCTGTTTGTTAATCATTGTTTAAAATGAAACAATAGCATAATAGTTACTGTTCCAAGTCACTAAGCAAAATGTAACTCATTTAAAACTAGCTACAAAATAAAAAAAAAAAATAAAACTACCTATTCACTCCTGCATGTCAGTTTTCTTCTAAGAGGAAATAGGTAGCTTGTGAGGTCATTTATGACATGATAGGTGTTCTGTTTATCCTGGGACCTTCTTAGTGGTGAATGGTTGCTTCTTCCTTAGTCTCCAGCTGACTTTGGGTGTCTGTCACGTAAAGCTTATGGCAGCAGTGTGTATCACACAGTGTTCAGTGCTTCTCACTCCACCCAGCAGTAACTCTTGTTTGCATTCTGCAAACAGTTTCAAGCTGGTTGAAGAGAAGCTCACCATGACCTGGCAATGTGCAGTGGTAGCCCAGAAGTCTGACTGCATCCTGGGCTGCATCAAAAGGAGTGTGGCCAGCAGGTCCGGGAAAGTGATTCTGCCCCTCTGCTCTGCTCTGCTCTGGTGGAGGTGCACTCCACCTGGAGTGCTGCCTCCAGCTCTGGGATGCTCAGCACAAGAAAGACATGGGCTTGTTGGAGCAGGTCCAGAGGAGGGACACACAGATGATCAGAGGGCTAGAGCACCTCTCATACAGGGACAGGCTGAGAGAGTTCAGGATGTTCAGCCTGGAGAAGAGAAGGCTCCAGGAAGTCCTTACAGCACCTTTCAGTACAAGTGCAAGAGAAGTGGGGAGGGACTTTTTACAAGGGCATTTAGTGACAGAACAAGGGGGAATGGCTTTAAACTGAAAGAGGGCAGATTTAGATTAGATATTAAGAAGAAATTACTGTGACAGTGGTGAGGCACTGGAGCAGGTTGCCCAGGGAAGTTGTGGATGTCCCATCCCTGTGAGTGTTCAAGGCCAGGCTGGATGAGGCTCTGAGCAGCCTGATCTAGTGAAAAGTGTCCCTGCCTGTGGCAGGGGGTTGGAACTAGCTGGTCTTTAAGGTCCCTTCCAACCCAAACCATTCTAAAATCCTCTGATTATTACTTGCTCATTTAGAAAACGAAACAAAACTTGTCTTCCATGGGGTGCTTTTTTTTTTTTTTATAATTGTGGAATTTTGGGGATTGTATACAATTCTCATGTTAAACTAGAAAACTGCCAGTCTTGAAGTCAAGAGTCAGGACTAGTAGTGGTGTTTGTTCCAGTTTTGAGATAATTTGTCCATTTGAATTGTGTGATGGCAGTGGGTTATATTCGAATCTCTAGTTTTCTATCACAAAGGTAATGGTAGGCTTTAAAATCAGATTTACTTACATAAAAATAAATTAGAGGGTTTTTTTGGCTGTCAGTTGCCTTCAGAGCAGTCAGCTTTAGAGGGTGTAAGGAGCTGTATTCTCTCTCTCACACTCAGAGGCAGTGTAGGTCTCCCTTGTATAAGCTTCCAGTCAGTGGTTCACATTTTAATCTGAAATGGCAGTATAGGTTCAAATTCAGAGATAGCCTTCTTGTAGGTTCGACACTGACAAATATGTCTACATCAGCCATCCCTGGTTGAAAGTTTTCTGTGCAATGAGTGTTATTTCTACATCTTATGTGTATTTCAAAACCATGGATAATAGGGGATTTTTTTTCCCACACTTGTTTCCTTTTGCCATGAACAATTGTATTGTAATTTGTTGGGGTGGATTTCCAGGCTTTTCCTCGGGGCTAGAACTTGACTTAAAGGAACTAATTTGTATCCACTTGCATCTCTGCAAGTAAAATGCCAAGTAATTTGAGACTCAGTCCAAGCGAGAGCTGACAGTGCAAATACTTCATGCAGCCAACTCGTAGTTATCCATAGGTGCTTTCTTTGGGTTGTGGATTATCTGTGTTGTGAATGCAGAGCTGGTTAAGATCTGGCAGGGTTTATGCTGTGAGGCAAAATGTTTAAGGAGCTGCAGTGCTCCAGACACAGCAGTTACGGGATGAAAAGCCCTGTACGCTCGCCTTCTTGGAGGTGGTGGTGCGGGCAAGTGCAAATGGCTCCTCATGCAACTCGCCTTGATTTAGCAGAGCTGGCACTAATAAGCTTGATCAAAATGGTGCCTGATTCATTTAGAAAGGGTTCCATGCATTGTGATTCAGTTTTTCCTGGAAACAGAGCGCTACTCAGTTGAGGCACAGTCTGTCCTTGGATTGTGGACCAGCTAAGGTCTGGCAAATTAACCTTATCCTCCCGTCATCACCGAGAATTGTGATGCTGTACCACCCTAGTCTGGGTTCTAAAAGTCCAGTACAGATTTTTGTGCATCTGTCACTTGGCTTCAGTTCAGAAAAAAATCAGGTTTGTCTGAACTGCTTGCCCTGTGCTCCTTCTAACTTGAACTGTGTATTTTTCTTTCAATATGTGGGACAAAGCAGTGTCCTGTAACACCAGAGGGAGATGATTGTTTCTTAACTTTACCTTTTAATGGATATTTCAAAGACCAGTAGAGACCAGTCGTCTTCTTGTAAGAAGAACACACCAACTGCCTTTGACTTCAAGCCATTCATTGCTGTTAGGAATTGCTCTCATGAGTGACAGATTTCTTGATGAGGTTCATACAAAATGGGTTGTATTTAAAAGAAAACAAAACACTTGGCTTTCTGTTAATGTTACTAGCATCTCCTTTTTCTGGTAAAATTTAAATACCAGACTAAAAGACAAGGTAAATCACAATTCTTGTCCAAGAAGGTATTTCAATCCATCTTGTTTACTGGAATCTTTTCATTAAGCTTGTCATGATGTAGATGATTCATCAGCTGCTGGTTTGAGGAATTTGCTTCTTGGTGCCATACACAAATGTTTAGGAAATACTGAAGATGCTGTTCAGGTAAGTAGTTAAATGGTAATTTACACCATTATTCCTATTTTATGTGCAATTCTTTTAAAAACATTAAATATTTTTAATATTTATATATTTATATATTTAATATTTATATATTTAATATTTTTGAGTAAGAGTGTTAAGCAAGTCATAAGTTTTTCAGTGTTATTGATCATTCTGGTTTGTGAATTCTAGCAGAGGTTCTTTTAAAATCTTCTGATTTAACATGTCTTCATTATATTCTGTGCTGTGAAAGTAATTGGCTGTGTTGAATGAACATGGCAATTAAAGTGGTTTGTAGTAAGAAGAGTTAAGGGGAAGCTGGGAAGAGTAACAGAAGAGTTCTTGCTCTGCTGGATATACTTTGTCCAACAAAGAAAATCAGGGGTTTTTTTAAGTATTTTGGAGATTGACCTTTTGAAAGCACAGGTTTGCTGCTTCTCCTCTGGACATGTTAGAGAGAGAGGTTTGATTATTAGCACATACCAAAGAATAATTTTGCCACCACTCCACGTTTTGATCTGTAGGTACAACTCTCCTTTTTCCTCCCCAAAATATAATGCAATTCATATAACTAGCAAGATGCTGGCTTTAAACCCTTTCCTCTGCCCCGTTTCTCTCAAACATGTCTTAATTAATCTGGATACTTCATCTTTGATGTCTCAGTTTCTTGTTAGAGCTAATATTTTTTCAATATGAAGTTGGAAAACTCTTGAATCAGTCACTATAAGACTTGGTAAAAATCCAAACAATTTTGCCTTGATACAGTAGTGTTGGTAAAAACATCTAGGAATCTATACCATTGTAAATTTTTAATGTGTTCTCATTTTAGCTTTGGATAATTTCTACAGCTGAAGGTTGAATGGTGCTTCTGCATTGTTTGGAAGTAACAACCAGTTACTTTTCATGTACCTCTGCAGTCTTTTGCTTCTTTTTTCCCTTTCATTTTTACAGTACTTTCAGCGAGCTGCTAAAGATGAACTCTGCCGTCAGAGCAACTTGTACGTCCAGCCATATGCTTGCTATGAACTTGGCTGTATTCTGTTAGACAATCCAGAGGTAATAGCATGACCTGTTTAAACTCTTAAAAGTAGTGGAAGGAGTCAACATACCACTATGCAAAGAATGAAACAAAGTTTGTAGGTGACTGTGTATGTTAAGTTTAAAAATTCATTTTATACCTACCAGAAAGAAACTTACTGCTTTGGTTTTTTGTGTTTTTTTTTTCAATCCAAGAAATGGTATGTATTTTAGGTCACAATGTCTTAGTTTTTCAATGTCAAGGGTGTTCTGCTGCTGGTGGCATCAAAGGCCTGGCCAGAATGCCCTGGGTAGGCAGGGATTTCTCGTCTGCAGGTGGTATTTAGTGTGGTAGATGCCTAGGGTCCTTTTCTTACCTATTTAATATCCTGTTGGATGCCATTCAAAGTTTACGTGTACTTATCCTCTCCAAATAGAATTTGATGCCTTCCTAAAATAGCAAGTGGTTTTTTTAGTCATTTAAATTCCTTTAAAGCTGGTTGTGTGGGCATTTTGACTTCCACCCTGAGTAGTGAGGGTTTTGTTGTTCAGGATGAGGAGGAAAATAATCCACCTGGCTTTCAGACTGTCCAAATGGCTTGGCTGACAGTGCGTTTAATCATTTGGTCTTCGCACGTACCCTGCCTCAGAGAATCTTAAACCAGAGCTACTTGTGCAGCATTCTTGGTGCAATTTCCGTCCTCAAACGTGTAACCCCAGTCCTTGGAGTTTGTGCCACCTTGGGTAGCACGTCCTTAATCAGATGGCAGGTTAGGGGGACGTGGTTATAGGGTAGTGACTTGAACCCACCCTTCATTGTGTGTAGTGTATGAAGTAGTTGGGCTGATAGTACCTCATATTTTTAAGATTCTGTTTTCAGTTGTTTTTGGTGTAATTAGCTCAGGTTTAATTAGCTGAGCTGAGCCTTCCCCTTAAAGGGGGAAAGAGAGGAAAATCTTTCAATAAAAGCAATTATCATAACAAAGGACAGAACTAGAAAATGCTTTTTAAACTGGTTTTCTTTTTGAAAACTCTGCTGCCCTAAGACTTAGAGCTGGGCCTTGAAGCCTGGAAGGAAGGTCTGAGTCCATAATGTTCCTGCTGCCTTTCTTTCCATGTTCATATTTAAATTTGATCATGTCACATGTCTCTAAAAAAAAACTGAAAAGGTGGTGGGTAGTGGAGGTATGTTAAGATTTGAAGAATGTGAGAGCAGTCCTTCCGTCCTCCTGCTTTACAGGCAGTGTGTGCACACAGTAACTGAATGTGCCTCGTGTAGGGTGTTTGAGGGCTGAACAAGCCTCGGCTGGAGGAGCTGTGGTAGCATTTAACATATGAAGGATGTGCAGGAAACTCCCTCTCGTGGCACTCAGAAAATGAGAAGGTAAATGATGCTTGAATTCAATAAAGTGGGATGGGGTAGGGGAAAGCAAGAGCTAGAACTAGAGGTGAGTGGATGCTGTTTATACAGAATTTCATTTAGTAGCTGGGGTGTTGTGCTAGAGCTCCATAATGGTTAAGAAAGAGAAGGGAATAGGATTTTATAAATCACATTTACCTCAGAGGCTGAGCATGTTACAGACCTGAGCAACTGATAGAGATGCCAGTATGAATTTTAGTATAAAAAGTACACTGTTACTAAATCTACTTTACTTTAAAATTATTTTTAGGCATAATTGCATGTTTGATTTACCATGTCATCTGAATCATCTTTGTTGTTTTATACCGAGTTCTGATCAGTAGTTCTTGATATAACCATACTAGTACCTTGACATTTACAGGTGGTTTTGTGGTTCTCTTAGACACTGAGTGTAATCTAACCAATATAAATAGATACAGTCATATTTAGGTATATTTGAATAAGAGAACTTAATTTTACTGTCTCTTATCAGGCAGTGGATTATTTATTTGCGTGGCTTAAAATAAAAATGCACTATATAATAAGAAATAGAACAGGAACTTTTTCAGCTCATTTAATAGTAAATATTAATCTGCAAATATATATATATTTTCCTTCAGAGTTTGAAATTGAGGTTTCTGAAACAACATTTAATGCGTAATATCCACTATCTTGTTTTGTAAATAAATAGCCTCAACTTTGGTTAAGAAACAAAAATTACTCTATTACTCTATCAGTTAGTCATTTATCTATAGCCTCGTTTGTTCCCCTGTGCATTGTTGTAGCTCACCATCATCAACAGCAACTTGAATTTAAAGCTGTAATTTCTCCTTTTCTGTAGAAGACTAGAAATACATAACAGTGCTTGTCCTGGGTGCCCCCTTAGTATTTCTAGTTTCCTAATTCGAGAGGGTTTTGTGTGCTCAGTACCTTTTTCGAAGGTAGAGACGCTACTCCAGTCTCACCAGCTCATTTACTTAAAATATTTTCTGTAACATTTGTGATGTGTTTCCAATGCAATGTTTGTCTTTTTGTAGACTGTGCCAAGAGGCAAAACCTTACTGCTCCAAGCCAAGGTAAAAACTAAGGCATTTTCTAATGTTACTGTCTGAGATTAAAGGGCATTTGGGAGGTTGTGTTTTTGGGGGTTTGGGGCAGGGGGAGTGGGTGTTAAGTGGTGGTGTCCCTCTCCTGTAATCTAAAACTCCTATCCCATGGATGTGCATTAATGTGTATGATACACATTCATGCGTGCTCCACAGATACGTGCTGCTAGGTCAGCCGTCACACAGAGCCCCCATCACTGACAGCTCCTGCACTGTTAGAACCTTGATAAGTTTTTCAGCCAAGATTTGGCTACAAAAGTTTTGAAAATGACAACTTTCTACTCCTTGTCTGTCCCAGCTGGTTCCTGCCTTGGGCATGTTGGGGTTTTCTAGAGCTTTTGGATTAGTAGAATCTTTTGGATGCTCTTCAACTACATGGGCTCCAATCTGCTCTCTTAACCAACTTGGAATTTCTGTAATAATTCCTTTGCTGTGGGTAATGTGGGCATATTCCAGCATGCCATCTCCAGTTCACCTCTTTTCTTTGGACTCTTTTGTAACGTGATTTCTTAAGCATTACTAGCAAAATGATCTTCACATCCTGAAGCGAAGGAGGCTAACGGTTTTATGTTTGGGGTTTCTTCCTTGTTTTCTTTTCCCCCCAGGAGGAATTTAGTGGCTATGACTTTGAGAACAGATTGCACGTCCGCATACACGCAGCCTTAGCCTCTCTAAGGGAAGTGGTTCCGCAGTGACCGACAGGAAGGCTTGCTATCCTTTCCCACAGTTCCTGCACTTTAAGATGAAGCAGAAGAAAGAGCTGTTGGGAAGACCAGCTTTTCTTCTGAAAACCACTTGTGCCAGAGACACTTTCCTAGTATGGTCAGAGTTGGTATGGCTGAGTAAAAACATTACAATTTTAACTAAAGGTAAATCAACCAGGAAGAAGGTTAAGTGACCTTGTGTTTTTAACTCTTCATTTTTTATTTTGTTCAAACCAAGCTGAACACAATTACTTGTAACTCTGTGGGTGAGCCTAAATAAGCACATGATTTACTTCAACAACATTGGCAAGGTTGATTTTTACCTTGTAAAACAGATCTACATCTAAAATTTGTCAGGAGGAGCACTTCTGGTTTGATTAGAATAATACAGTGTAAGTAATTGGTTTAAATGTTGGAAATGGTCAGAATACTCCTTTTTCTCCAAGCATTAGCTGATACACAGGAGGAGGAGGAAAACTATTCAGCCACAAAAAGCAGATCTTACTAAATTTTAGTGGCTTATGTCAGTTACCTCATGATGACTAATGGTGAATTTTAAACCTCTCACCCCCTTTTATTCTTTATCCCTTTCCTCCCAACCCAGCTTATATTTGTGGTATCAGTGATGTCAATATTTAGCTTCTTTGCTTCTGGTACATTCCAGATAAATACTTTGACATGCAGCTACTGCTTGGGCAGTTCTTATTTCGGCTCTTATATTCTGAATATTATGTTAAGATTTTAAATGTTTTTCATTCAAGCTGCTGGATCCTTATAGTAGTGACCTTTAAAGGTATTTAAGAAATCCCCAACCAAAAAAAATGCCAACCCACAAATCTACTTTGGTAGTTACACCAATATTATGGTATCTTCAGTCTCTGTATAGTATTTCAAGCCTGTGGTGTTAAGTTATTGAAATACCTCAGAGAGCCTAAAACTTTTGTCATGACCATATAATTTTTAATACTTGGCCATCAGTGTGCTTATCTGTAGCTTTTTTTTTTACTTTTGTCTGTAATGCATAGTATTTCCTTATGTTTTATATTCAGCTAATATTATATTCTAGGAAGGTAAATATTTTTTTAAAGAAGATTATGAATGGAAATCTGACCAGAAAGTTAGTTGAATTACGTTACTTTGCAAAGCTAAGAAAACTGGATATCCTTGGAAATAGTTATCCAAAAGCCTTATCTTTACTTTGGTCAGGTTGCCTTAAACAGTTCCTTAGCTTAAGCTTTTTTTTTTTGTTTCTTCTTACCTTTTTGTAGAGCATGTTGCCAAAGTTCTAGACTTTGCCCACACCTAACCTTCATTGATTTGCTTTTGAGGTTACATCTAAAGCAAGACTGATATGGAGGAGAGAAGTAATGTCCTGTTTGGTAGGCCAAATTAAATGGTTGAGACACTTTTATTTCCCTCTAGACTAAAGACACAGTTCTGCTATGAATGGCATTCCTAGAGCAGTTTAACACTTCTGTTGCAGTTCCTGAAGGAGAGGAGGGACTCTTGAAAAAAGCAGTTTTATTTTTCTATAATCTAGGTGTGTTACAAGTAGTACACTGGGGTTTTTTTATTCCACTTTGACAGTAATCTTGAGTCATAAATGAGTGTTCAACCTTATTTGGTCAATCCAAATAAATATTGACTAGAAAATGATATATTGTATATATATAGTGACTGCGTAGAGTTCAAATAATTATTTTAAAAATGGGCTTTAATGTACTTGAAATCTTATTTTGTCCTATCTGACTTTTAATGTTTTGCAATCAGACAGTCTATTCTGGGTAAATAGCTGGAAATGGTGCAGCTACTGGCAAAATTCTTTTTAAATACACTCCTTAAATATGATATGAGACTTGGCTGTTCAGGACACAAAGCACCTGCATGCAATTTGTGTTGGGATATTTAGAGTTTGCATACTTGGAGGTAGCTAGCAAATTGTAGTAAATTTACTAAAAGGCCTGTTCTTACCAGGCCAGGAGTGGGTATAGAAAGACACTATATGTTCATGTAACAGTTCAATAACTCTGTGCAAAGTGCAGCTTTTCTGTGGGTTTAGCAAATCATCACAACTGTATGTTTCTGTATTAATTATTCCCCCCCTGCCCCATAGGAGACCCTCCTACACTGTATATGGCAAAATTATTTTTTATGTTAGATTGTGCCTGTGATGAGAAAAAATTCAATGGTCTTTTGTGTAAACTAGTAAGTTTTTATACTCTGGAACTCGGAGGCATGGTCTAATAGCAATAATGGATTATGCATCTTGCTAGTTAATATATTAAGGCCATCTTTACTGGGACAGGTATTTTTTGTTGATGTTGATGCAGTTTTTATCTCAGTATGACTCATTTCAAATAACTAGAATTTTTAGATGTCACAAGGTGGCATATTTATTGTGATGTACTGTAAATGTTGTTAATTTACAGAACTTGCACTTTTATATTTCTGAGTAAAATTAAAAGAAATGTGGACATGAATTTTGTTCCTTTGCTTCTTGAGTTTGACTTTTAATTGGTGGCCTCCTGAACAAGATGATACCAAGGATTGGGAAAAGTTCTGGGATGTCAGGTGACTCTGCAAGGAAGTTTTCTAGTCAGCAATTACCTCCAGCCTTTGTTCTTCCAGTATAATTACAGTCACCTGGATTAGCAAGTGAGTTACGTGTCATGTTGAGTTCAACCACAGAGTGAACAAGGTTTAAGGTACATTTTTAAGACATCAAATTCACTTGGTTTTCATTGAAGAAAAAGAACCACATACAATTGTATTCGTTGTATTCCTACACCTTTGAAAAGTGTTTCTAATTTACTCTAAAGCAAGCACTTTAATTTCTTTTCTGACTTTGATTGCTTGTTTCATATTCTAGTTATGCATTATTCCTAAATAAAATTCCCCAAATGCTGTACTGAATTGCTTTTCAGTTTGCAACAATGTGATTGTCTTTCCAGCCATTGAATGTACTTTTGTTTAAGAACTGCTCTGTACCTGCTGGAAGTCTGAACAGGAGCAGGAGGTTGGTGTAGGGCTGATCAAACCTTGCCAGTGGGGTGAAAGCCGAGTAGCCTGTACAGCACTCAACTTCCCTTTCCAGCAAACATTATGAAACACTGACAGAGGTAGGAAGCACTTTCATTAGAAGTTATGCAATCCCAAGCAAGTACTGTTAAAGCTCATCTTAAGAAGTAAATTTATGCTTATCTGTCTTTTAAGGCAATAGGGCAGCCAGTGGCATCTGCCAGAAGCTTTGCAGGCAGCCTAGAGTACAAAGGATAAGTGAAATTTAGGAGTAACAGACTTGTTCAGTTAAAGTTATAAAAGTGTGCCTTTGTTAGGAGATGGTGAAAAGTGTTGTTCCTGACCACCAGGCCTCCTCCCGACCCGTTTCCTACCACACAGTCAGAAATTCAACTTGAAGCAGCCTTCCAGAATTAAATGCTGAATTATTTCTATTTCTGGTCACTTTTTTGATGTGTGTTTGGACCCCACGGCTGGACCCAGCACAGGTTACCAGGGTAGGTGCATATTAGAGTTGCATATTCCTTCCGTGCTTTTGCTCAGAACCCCTTGGCACAATTGCCCAAGATCTTCACGGCCTACTTAACCCCTGTGTTTTAACCAGCAGTGTGAGTCAGCCATGGGAGTTCATGTGCAGTTGTCTTACTGTTAGCCCTAATGTTTCCATTGCTGGTTTTTCCAAAATGCTGCTTATCTTTTGACGTAACCTATTCCAAGATGGTGTTCCAGTCAAATAATCAGTTGAGCTCAGTGGGACTGGCTGTTGGTCAGTGTTTCTCAGGCATTTCTGGCAAGCTGTGCTTACCTAGAGGAGATGTCCAGGTGGGCAGAGGGGAAGAGGTTAAGAGAAAAAAAATAACTTGTTTGAGTTGAGGATTTGAGAAGGAAGGGAGAAAGACATCAGAATTTGCTAAGCAAAATAATTTTTGCAATAAAGACCTCCCAGTCTTTCATTAAAAGCAGTATGTTTACTGTATTGAAAAAAGATAGTTGTACTGCGGGGTCATAGACTTCTTCCCCGTTAATGAATGACCCGATCCCTTTTCTGGGAAAAATAAGGCTTATCTGGGACCTTGATTTGCTGAACTTCTGTCCAGTCTCTAAGATTTTGACATTGTCTGGAAGCTGTTACTTCTGCAAAGGGGCAAAAGGTGGTAGGACAAGGTAATGACCTCAGTTGGGCAGGCTGCTCCTGGACTGACAGGCCCTTCCCTATGGGGCCAGAGGGTGATGTGTGTTAGTAAAGTACCTGGTACGCTGCTCTCGATGGCTTCCAAAATCAGCATTCAAGTCCCAGCACAGTGAATTCATTTCCAGACACGTTTTTTCCTATAGCTGCTCTTTAATTCCAGACAGACACAATTTTATGTTAGGTCCTGCAGCCTTTTGAAATATTGATGGCGGTTTATGCTTCTGTTCTGTCACCTCTGGTAATAGATTTTTCTATGGTTTATGACATCTGTACTTAAGCATCTTTGTGCAGAGCTTTGCAGACCTGGAGTTCTGAAAGCTTTCCAGAGAAGCAGATGTGTAAGTTCTCTGCTCCCTATTTATTGAGGGTGGTTTTGAAGTAATCATGGCTACCTTTGCACTCAGGTATGTGTAATGCCTTTATGAAGGCCTGTTGCTTCCATGTGCTCTCAGTACAGAAATCTAGACTTTGGATTGCTATCCCTACTCCAGAAAATGATACATTTTCTACTTCTCAGATATATATATTCTTGAAATATTCTTTCTGTGGGAAAGCTCTTCTTCCTAGCTTCACAAGTCATAACGTATTAATGTTTAATGTTTTAAATATTATCATCTGTGTTGTCACTCTCCAGGACTGAAGAGTTAATGTGAGACGTTTTCTTGAGAAATTACTAAGGATTCAAGAAGCATTTTGTGGTGAGTTTACCATCAGCATACTTTTCTGTGAATGAACTTGACAGTCATTCAGAATTAGCAGAGAGTTCTGCTACAAGTATGTTACTTTTTAAAAGAAGCTATTGTAGATTTTCTAAATGCCTTATAGCACTAGCAAGTTTTCAATCTTCAGTACTGCTAGAATTCCCCTCAGGTTTATGTAGCAATGCAGACACCCAAGAATGCAAGAGCTGGTAGGTAGATGATGGTTTTCCAACTATAATGAAGATTGATCTGCAGCAATGTTGGTGGCTAAGAGTTTTTATTCCACAGCAGACTCCTGATCCTGCCTTGCCCCTGTGATCTTTCTGTCCTCATGATCCTCCGAAACACAGTGGTAACCTTGAAAATAGAGCACTGCAGGGTGACCTTTTTTGTGCTTGTTGTACTGGAACAGAAAATGATCTTGTGTACCTACTATTAATGTGTGCTGGGAAGCACCTGGGGCAGGTGAGGTTTGTTTCAGGGTTTGCCCTTGCATTCATAAGGTTCTGCAGTACAAAGGAAGCCATTATGAAGGAATGACCTCATTCCTCTTGGGGTGTGGCTGAAGAGGTTACAGTCCCCAGCTGTGTCCTCTGAGCCCCTGCCAGAGGCCACCAAGGAACAATGCTTCTCAGGTGCTGTATTTTGCAATTTGTTGGTCCAAATCCCTTGGGGTTTGTGTGTCACCTGTCTTAAAAGGCCAGGCTGTAAGCAGGGGATGGTCTGTGCACCCATCCCTCCACCACAGCTGGCAGAGGGGTGGGATGTGGCCACAGCTTTTCTGCTTACCACAGGCTGCAGCATTAGATTGTGTGATGGCATCATAACTTGAGGCTGAGGGAAAAGTTACCCTCATCCTGTGCTGGGAAGAAATGTCTGGTTGGGCCGCTGTTGAGGAAAATGGCTTTTGGCAAAGGCACGTGGTGAGAAGGGTTCTGCCTGTGCTGTGCGTTAGGCAAGTCAGTGGCAGAAGGCAGGAGCAGGTTTCATGGCAGTGTGGGAAGGGAGAAAAAGCAGCAGCTCATGGGAACGTGTGAATGCTGTGGGCAGATGCAGGACCTTGCACTTGGCCTTGGCTGAACTCCTTGAAGCTTGTGTAGGCCCGATCCTCAAGCCTGTCCAAGTTCCTCTGGATGACATCTCTTCCCTCTGGTAAATCAACTGCACCACACTCAGCTTGGTGTCATCTGCAAACTTGCTTTGATCAAGGGTGCGTTTGATCCCATTGTTACTGAAGAGACAGTAACAAGTCTGTTACAGACTTGTTACAGANCATGAAGCTTGTGTAGGCCCGATCCTCAAGCCTGTCCAAGTTCCTCTGGATGACATCTCTTCCCTCTGGTAAATCAACTGCACCACACTCAGCTTGGTGTCATCTGCAAACTTGCTTTGATCAAGGGTGCGTTTGATCCCATTGTTACTGAAGAGACAGTAACAAGTCTGTTACAGACTTGTTACAGACTTGTTACCAATGGTTTTGGTCCCAGTACAGACCCCTGAGGGTCCACTTACTGCTGGTTTGTTTCCACCCATCTAGCCTCTTCCTCATCCATCAAACTTGTATGTCTCTAATTTAGCAGCCAGAATGTTGGGAGGGACTGTTAAAGACCTTCCAGAAGTGCAGGTAGATGACATCCATAGCTCATCCTTTGTCCACTAATGCAGTCACTCCATCATCCAAGGTCACTAGATCAGTCAGGCACAATTTGCCCTTGGAGAAGCTGTAGCTTGTGCCAGCAGTCTTTAAAACCACCTCTCTGTCTTCCATATATTTTGATGTATCTTCCAGGAGGATCTGTACCGTGATCTTACCGGGCACAGAGGTAAGGCTGACTGGTTGGTAGCTCCCACAGTTCTCCTTATCACCGTTTTTTAAAAATAGATGGGATACTCCATTTTCTCCAGTCACTGGGGCCTTTGCCTGACTGCCGTGACTTTTCAAGTATGATGAGACAGCGTCTGCATAATTCAGAAATCATCATCTAAATGCCTGTGTTAAGGAAACATCCCTGTCCAACTATCCAGGAGGCACCCAGGCAGTGGCACTCACAGCACCTGGGCTAGGAGCAAGGTTTCCTCCGGAGTCTTCCTTCACAGTGCCCGCATGGGATTTGGGACCCAATATGCATCAATAGCGTGCTAACTGGCTTGCACAGCTGCAAGGCAGCCTTTCCTTTGTGTGGCATTGCCCAATACTGACAGATTATAAATGGGTCTGACTTGGCTTGGGCTGGCAGGCAGAATAATGTTTTTTCAGAGAGGATTTAGCTCTGTAATGCTTTGAATAATGTATCTCATAATTTCTGATGTCATTCAGAAAGCAGCTCAGTGCTGAGCTGTGATGATGTATTAAAGACTTGCCTTCTCTGCTGCTACTGTGCTGGTTTTACATAGAATCACGGAATGTTAAAGGGTTGGAATGGACCTCAAAGATATCTAGTCCCAAGCCCTCTGCCATGGGCAGGGACACTTCCCACTAGACCAGGCTGCCCAAGGCTTTATCCAACCTGGTTTTGACAACTGCCAGGATTGGGGCATCCACAGCCTCTCTGGGCAACCTGTTCCAGTGTCCAGCCCACCTCACAGTAAAGAATTTCTTCCTAATGTCTAAACTAAATTTCCCCTTTCAATTTGTACCTGTGGCCAACTGGCCAACATTTGCTAATCATGCTGGAAACCAGACTGATGGGTTGGTTTGATTTTTTTTCAGTGCTGAGGGTTTTATTAACCATGTGATGGGATGCAGTTTTCATCCCACAAATAGTCTCTTGTGTTCTTCCCTTGAAGCCATTTTTCGCTCTGTATCGAAAACTTGTTCACGCCTTACCCTGTTCTTCACTTGGATACCTGTCAATTCAACTAATCAAGATTCTTGAGGAAGCTAAAATGTCACCCTCTCTGCATTTAAAATAACTTGTATGAATCCAGAGTTCTGAGTTGTTGGAAAGAGGAGGTGTGGGCTTCTAGGTGGCCTATGTGATGTGCCTAATGTAAAAGGTTTAATCATAGAATCGTTAACATTGGGAAAGACCTCCAAGGTCACCAATTCCAACTGTCAGTCCACTGTAGCTGGAGAACCAGGGCCCCCAGAGGGATAGGCTGATGTCTCAACAAGTGATGTAACTGAAGCTTCCTTAGTCACCTTGTGGGAAGAACCATCACCTTTCACCTCCACCATCACCTGCTCCTAAAGATCCATTACAGGTTGTACCATTCTGCAGTGAAACCAAGGTTACCTCAACCAGTGGGGTTGTTATCATTGTGTTGGGATGATGAGCTGATTATGGATGCAGAGGTTCCATCTTTTATAGAGCAGTTTCCAAAGTAATTCCATTTGTAGACCAAACAGATTATCTGTTAAAGATGAAGCAGCCATTAAATGCAGGCCAGGCCTCAAGTACTACAATCCATCTGGTGGTGATTTAGTTGCCATCCCGAGAGAATGGAATCTACAGCACAAGTGGAATCAGCTGAGCAAGTTTGTCTTGTCAGGTAAGAAAGTTTGGGCATTCCTATCATCTTCCTGTTCCAGCTTCCAACTCTACAGCTTCATCAGTGGTAAATAAATGGAAGATGACCTCTGTCAGTGCAATGCAGGGTTAGAGGTGACTTCTGAGAAACTGCTGAACCAACACTGTCTGCCTGGCCCCAGTGCATGTGTTAGATTTCACTGCCATCTAGCCCAAAAAATGTGGCTCTGGCCAGGACTCTGTACTCCTAAGGGCCGATAAGCAGGCAAGAGTGATGGGAAGGTGCCCGTTGATGGCAAATGATCTTGCTGAAAACCTGTATTTTCTGAAGCAGATGTTACAGACCTAAGATGTAATCCATGTGTCTGGGGCTAAAGAGAGGTGACTAGTTGGAGCCCTAGTTCTGATTCTCCTTGCCTGAAAGATCATTTATTCCAGCAGTGACCTAAGTTTTTCCACTTAGAAGAAAAATGGTGGTGGTTGCCTGTGGTGGCTGGACTTGGGAATTTCTGCAGCTGGGCTGAGTGGGTCAGCACTGATCATCCTTCCCCAAAGAGCAAGAGAGCTGGTGCTCATCTTTCTAGGTGAGGCCTTCACTAGCATCTCTTCCCTGTGGTGGCGTGTGCCCAGCTCAGCCCTTGCCCAGCTGGAGAAATCCTCAAGGGTGGAGCTGTCCTGCCCCCACTCTCCCTGGAACAGGAGAGCCTTTTGTAGAGGAGAGCTGAGCTTAGGTAGATTTCTAGATTAACTGGCTTTTTGTAAAAAACCCCAAACTTTTAGGCAATTTGTCAAAGTTCAGTTTCAGAAATACCAGACAAAAGAGCCTCTGCTCCCATGCTGAACATTTTATTTTTTCTAGGTTGCAGGTGTTTGTCACGTCCATACCAAATGGTGTTTGCTGTCCCCGATCCCTTCTGTATCATGTTTGCTTTTCCTAGGTGTAGGTGTGTTTAAGACATAAACATTTACAGTATGACTGGAACTCACTGCTCCTGATTCCAACACTTGTTTCTGTCTTTCTAGCCACAGCCTCAGCCACCACCATTCTAATCTGTGGACCTTCTGTTGTCTAACTTGGTTGAGACAAGGTCAAAAATCACCACAACGCCTTCCTCCTGCCAGAGGCAGGTTGCCTTATTCCTGGGCAATGCTCAGCTTTTCCAGGGGAAAAGATCAACAACATGGTCAGCTGTCAAAAGTATCTGTTCTACATTATGTGATGCAAGAAAACTGAGGTGGGGAAATCCTTCACCTTTTGTTCTAGTGGGCTCTGATGTTCAGAACACCCACGACTGGAAACCTGTTCTACTCATGCCATCTTTGGAGAGCCAGATGCTGGTGCAAGGAGGAGATCCACTACATTCCCTGATGAGAAATCAGCAAGCCCTGGTTCTAATTCTGCAGCTGAAAGTGCAACTAAGCCCTGCACAGCCAGTGTTTTCCCAGTTGCCATCCTCTGGATGATGTGATGTCTGCAAAGACCAGCTGCAGTGGCACGCAATAAGTGCTCCTGCAAGAAAGTTAAACTGCTGCAAGAACAGGTTACCATTACATCATATCCCATGCCCAGAGCAGGGTCTCTGGCAGAAGTAAGCTTGCTTCTTGCACAGGAACATGCTAGTGTTTGGATTTTACTACTAGAAGCTTAATTTAACCCTTTTCAAAATAAAATAATTGAGATGATTGGTTAAACGAGTTGTCCTATGTAACACGCCCCTGCCTTCCTCTGCTTGTTAGGACTTTGCAAGTAGTAATACTAGTCCTGCTCTGGTTTTAGTCTGAAGGAAACAAGTTTTTCATCTCACATTTGTATACAGCTTTTTGCCTGGAGCCTGAACTTCTAGCATTTGTGTAATACTCAGAGTGGGGCAAAATACCCTCCCCTTGGAGTGCATTTGGGTAACACCTAAAGTAGTTCTTGCACGCTCTCTACCACGTTCATGTTAATTTTTAAACAGGTAGAAAAGAGAGGCTGTTTGCACTTCAGGAAGAGGTCAGGAGGGATGGAGTTTACATTGCAATAAAACAAATAATGTTAAGCAAATGCTCAAAAAAAAAAAGCCCAGCAATTAGAACTACATTCCCATGTTGAACATCCCAAATGTTAGCTCTGTGTGAACTGTGCCCACTGCCCCATCTGCTGGAGCTGTTCCAGTGAGGAGCCACCCAGCCTGCTGACGTGGGATAGTCATGGGGGGCAGGCAGGCACTAAATGCTTTGCTCTCCTTAGCACTGAGCATTCAGTGCTGTGTGACCTGCACCCACCCAACAGCCAGGCTGCTTCTGCAGATGTCAGACTCACACTGGGAACTTGGCACAGCAGTCAAGACAGATTTCAAGAAGAGCTGGCCAGAGTAGAGGCTCCGTACAGATAGAGCAGGTATTAAACTCCTGCATCTACAGGTCATTGTGAGAGCAGCGCCCTCACAGGAAAGGCTGCCAAGGAAAAGGCTTTCCCTTATCTATGCAAATATGTCTCAACATCAGAGCCTAGGTAATTCGAGTAGTGCCTAGAATAAAAATAGAAAGCATCTCATTGCCTTATTAACAGTTCCAGTAATCCACTTGAAGCTCAAGCTGCAGGAAGTTCTCAGTTCCCCAGCCTTCCCCACCCCACCAGAAGGAGACTGTTCCTGCTTAGGGAGAAAAGAGGTTCCTGGAGCACAGGGAAACATACTACCCACCCTCATTGCAGCAGGTTTTGGATGAGGCTTGCTCAGACGGGGTCAGCACTGTTGAACACCACTCACTTTAGACTAGATGCGAGAAGTTTTGAAGCCTTTATTTAGTAGCAATTAAATTATTCAATTAACACTTAACTTCCAGACAGCAGTTAAAATATTGTACAAAGAGCAGCTCGCCCTCTAGAAGCTCTGTACACAGTTCAATATAAACAGACTAAGATTGAATGCACCCCACTGAAAAGGGGTAAAGCAGCTGTGCACAGGAGGCCTCACTGAGGTGCTGTACTACCTTTGAAATGCACAAGACTTCCTCCCAGGGAGTTTGCACAGTACAGACACAGTCCTGTCCCCCTGCCATGTTCCACCAGGTCATTCCTGGACTGATTAGGTTCTTGCAGTGGTGCTGGGCACCGGAACTTCTAGTGCATGGAACAGATTCTTTTAAAACCTGTTACTAGTGTGCAGTTCAAATCAAATCTGTAGATATTTAAATGGCTCTTAATTCCTTAAACCATAAGGTTGGTTGCAAAACAGGAGAGCAAAATTCAAAACACACTGCACAAAACATTGAATAAATAACCTCTGAGTAATGTTACCAGCTTAAACAACTGCATTACTGCTCCAGAGATGGGAACACTTGTGGAATCTCCTGAGCAGAGCTCAGGCTTCAAGGGAATTACTTCAGTAAAAGAAAAGTCACTTTATGAAAAATTACATCTTTTCAGAAGTGACACACCCTTTTCTTCATTTAAGAACAGAATATTGCAATTACTTTGTGTGCTTTTTAAACATTCCCATGTCACAATAAATAAAACCAGTTTTACTTGTGCCAATGTTATCTACAAAATAAAGTATTCACAGAACAGCTGAAGGTGTTCTATTCCTCATACACCACAACCTAATATAGGTGTACTCAGGGCAGTTCGAAACCACAGTGACTTTGTCCATGCAGGACCCACCATCAGCCAGAAAAGTTATTCCCCTACCTTTAGGACTGCAGATCATGTACCACCAGATTTATTGCAGAGATGCTTAATATTCTGTTTGATAACATGTCAGTATTTTCAGGAGATAAGGAGAACAAGGGAAAACATTAAAATGGATTAAGACTTATTTGTATCAGTCAGAGGCTCCTTACTGCATTTTAATAAATATCAGGCAAGTTAAAGTAGTTTCTGTCCCAGTAGTTGCCAGAGTAAAGCCAGTCCTGCGTACCAGTGTGGGGATTGGGGCCTTGGTGGAACCATCTGCAAGGAAACATACAGCATGTTAGTGAGGCTATTAACACACACTTGTACAAGTTCAGAACTGCTTTGCTGCAGCTTCAGCAGTTTATTGCACAAAATAATTATTGTGATTGCAGGAGTCCTCTTGGTTTTAAATTCATAAGCGAGTTTAAAGTCATTTTCAGTGACCACATTTCCCCATTTGCTACACTGCTTAAACATCTCTGAGGTGGAATTACCGACATCTGTGTTTTGCCATTTGAAGCTGCAAAGATTATTGCATAAAAAAGGACTGGTACAGCTTTACTTCAAAGCAGTTGTGAACAACCATTCTGGCATGCACAAGCAGTAACAGTTTTTGCAAGACATGTAAACACCACAAGCACTGCAGTCCTGAAAACAAAGAAACATTATTTCCTTGGATCTAGATTATCCCTTGTTTTTTAAAGCCTTGTTTTGCAATGCACTTCTTCAGAGAATTGTAGAGTGACCTGGGTTGGAAAGCACCTTAAAAATCATCACCTTCTTTGACCTTTCTTTTCTGGTTAACATATGTGTAGAAGGCCTTTGTGTTATTTTTTGCATCTCTTGACTAGTTCCAGCTTTGCCTTGGCCTTCCTTACCCCATCCCTATACAAACTCATCTCTCTACTCTTCACAGGTCACTCGTCCTTGCTTCCACTGTCTGTGCATTTGCTCCCTTCCCTTTAGTTTGACCAGCAGTCAACTCGGAACAAGTGTGCCAAGCTATGAAACATCACCCACAGGCTGCAGGATTATTACAAGTTAACTACATTGTGTTACACTGTTGGCAGCAGGAGACTCATCTGAATGTCCAGAAAGCCAATTCCATCTACATGAAGTTACCTGCAAGCTTTTACTAAGCTGGTTATTAATAGAAACACTGAAGTTGATTACCTGCTTTCCTTCCTTTCTTCTCCCTTCCTGCCTAATCTGGAGGCACCGTATAGCACACAGCGAATGCCACTTTCTGTTTGGCCCAGTTACTCAATCTTCTGCCTCAACAGCACACAGTACCAGACCTCAGGCATTTTAACTTCCTTCTGTATTTTGCCAAGCCACATTTACGGCACGAGCCAGCTTGGTAGAAGCTGCTTCTGTGGTTAATGTGCTCCACAGCTTCCTTTCACCTCCTCACTGACCGCAGAAGCCAGTTGTTTCTTTCTGTGACTCACTGCAGTGACCACACTCGAGTAAATCATCTGTGTGCACAGCAGCCTGTTTAACTCTGCTCTTCCCTTCTCCAGCACTGCAAGGTTTCAGAAGAGAAAAAGCACATTCAGACCACATATGACTTGATCTCTTTAAAAGGCAAAAGCCTAAAGGCCACCAGTACTGCAAAAAAGCAGGGCAGCTCAAAGGCAAGTCTTGCTTGGCTCAAAGGTCTTCAGAGCTGTGCTGGAAGAAATGCCTTGCGCTGCCTCCACGGGAGTAACTGAACAGGTGAACACTCCAATGGTTCTCCTGCTGTCCTGGTTAAGTGAACTGAAGTCAACAAAAGTCATTCACCCCTAGTACTGTACATAGCTCATTCCTGCTTCTCCTCCCACAGGGGGAGTCAGCTATGCCCAAATAAGAGGTGTATGGATGGGCTCAGGTGTCCACTTCACTGGTGACAGCAGCTCATTCCAGAGCAAGAGCCAAACATTTGCCATGAGATAGGGCTGTAAGCACAGCGACCTCACCTCTCAGATTAAGGAACTGTACCACCCCACAGCTCACTGTGTGTCCTCAACACTTGTACAGGCCAGGACAGTGTGCCCCTGCTCCAGTGTCCACCTACTTCAACAGGAAGGGGAAAGGCAGTGGGAAGAACTAAGTTTGAGACATGTAAGACCTAAACCAGTCAGTGATGTGGGAAAGTCAGGACAGCTTTCATCAAAATCAACAGACCACTGCTGTATTTCAGACCTGAATTAAATACTTTTACCAAGACTTAAGATTACTGGCCAGCATTTAAAATACTAAGTGTTCAACATTCACCACTTCTTGAGAAACACTAAGACCCCACTTGTAAAGGGGATTCAGAATAAATATAAAAAAAAAATCACTCAGCACTTTGGAGAACTGTCTTATGAGGGAGGAATTCTACTAGACAAAGCAAGAAACCTGTTTTTCTGTGGCAAGGACATGGCAGTAGTTTAGATCTGAGTTTATAATGCACTGCAGAATAAGACCTACAGATGACCTGGGAACAGGTAGGAGAGTTCTTCACAGCAGGCATTTTCCCCCCATAGCACAACTCTCCCTAGCACTTAATGTTCATCCTTCATAGGCAGCCACACCTGGCATTCCTACTAAAGACGTCAGACACCAGGAATTTTCTGCCAAAGCTTTAGAAACATCCTGGAAAGCAAAGAGCTTTTAAAGGATATCCCAGACTCGTGCTGAACAGATCTACAGAATCTGCACCACAGCAGTTGCAGAACCTTGTGAATGGTGTCTGCACTAATTATATAACCCAAAACCCACAGCTCCATGGGAATTCCCCAATTTCCAATGCCAGCCTCAAGTGCTTTGAGCTATATTTAAGCTACTTCAGGCACCTGGAAGAACACTATGTAACTATCCCAGGCTTTGAAAACACCTGGTGAGAGCTAGAACCACTCTGAATTCAGGAAAGGAAGCGAGAAGTGCAAGGCTGTCCAGCACCTAGAAGCTTTACAAAGATGTTATTCTCCATCATTCTCTATGCAAACAAACCCAAACACTTCAGGAGAGCAGGCACAGGAAAAAGACAAAGGCAGACATGTCCAAACCTGGGATTTTGGGATGGTGGGTGACTTCATTTAAAAGAAAAAAAGAAAAATGTGACTTATAGTTACAAACATTTTAAAGATATTTAATCCACACTGTCTGAGTGTATTAATAATAGAGAAGAGAGGAACCTTGCTTAAAGTTTAGCCCTACTGTTTTTTTTCCTGAGAAGATAATGCCAATTTGTTACTATGCCTTTAAATAGACCTTGTCTGGTCAAACTAGATTCACTTGGTCAGGTTTTCGCAGTTGCTTCTTAGCTTGTGTGTAAAAGCTCCCAGCTGACTCCTCATAGTTTAAAGAAAACCCCCCAAAAATCCCCAAAACATCCTGGCAGGTCCCTTGTATGCTAACTTTTCCCTTAGCTCCTCTTACTTTTGTAGTTAGGGGCTGCCTCCAAAAGCAGGCAGTGTCTTGGATAGCTGGGTGATAAACTTTGAGAACACAGCATTGTCAGCACAGAGCCACTGGGCTGAGAAGTCACGGGGAGCTCACAAGGGGGGAGCATTTCCTCCTCTCTTTGGCCAGGCATGGCAATTTGAGGCAATCATAAATTAACCAGCAGCAACAGTCCTTACAAACAGCTGTCAGAAGTAACATCTTTGTCGTGTCAGAACCAAGAAGTGCTCAGAGAAGACAGCACAGTTTGTATTTGCATATGGGTGTGCAAGCAGTGAGGGAAGGAACGGAGAGCAAGGCAGGCGCTTCCCTCTGGAAGCGCTACATCCCGCCGGGACCGAGTCTGCAAACCACAGCGGCACTGCCAGACCTGACGCTGTCTGCCTGCTCTGCACTGACACAACACTCACTGCGCGTCACCGGTGGAGACTGTCACTAACCTGAATGCTCAAAGCCTTCACATAACTACACACACACACACAGGCAAGGGCACCAACCTCGTCTTCCAGTCTTCCTCTGACTTCGAACGATTTTTGCGGGCGGTCCTCTGTTTTTCTTCTAGCCTCTTCTTTTCTTCACTAGCCAGATCTTGAAGGAATAAAAATACACAAAAATACAGAAGATGTTAAAGCATAATATATAAGACAGGGACATTACTTCATCTGACCCAGAAGATAAGTGAGGGAAGTAGTAAAAGTTGTCCATTCATAAAGCCTTCTACATAGCACTGAAGGTTACTAGTTTAGTCTAAGAGCAAAGCCAGACCAGCTGTGGCACAGGATCAGCCAGTGGCATCCTGGTCTTTAGGACTGCTAAATATATATTTATCCATGGCCTGAGGACCCTGGGAATGTGTCTACATGACAGCAAATTGTCAGCTAAGGGAGGTGGCATATGTAGAATTTATTTCAGTAGGGAAACTGAAGATATGATCAATTTATTTCAGAGGTCTGGCCACCTGTTTCTTGTTGAGTTTTGGATTAAGTTACTACTGGTGCAACTTAGTTCCTCACCACCAGAGGTTTGGAATACTCATTTCCAAACTACAAAGAATTGTCTTTCTGCAGCATCCCTTCTTTTTTTTGTTAATGCACTAATGTAGCATCCTAAACAAGCAGAACAGTCACTTCTCTTTGGCAGGAAGGATAATCAGAAGGTCTGAGGAGTAAGCCAGACTGAGAAACAGATTAGATGAAAGTCAATCTCATATCTGAATCCTCATAAAGTACTTCATACACATATTAAGTCTTCCAGGAATGATTCTCTTAACTATTTTGATCAGCCATTCCCTGTCACTACTGACCCACTGTGTATTACTACCTGCTATACAAACTTCATGCCACTAGTATATCATGAAGGAATACGATCTGCTCTAACAGCATAGTTATTTGCACTTTAAATTAAACAAAGAAATTACTGGGGATGCTCTGAACCAAATATATCCATCATCCTGGCCACAAAAGAGTTGTACAGGCAGGTGAGAGCGGTTGTGGAATTCACTGATCTGCTTTTTTAAAAGCCTCAAAGAAATGGTTATCATCTTCTGAGAAAACAGAAACAAAACTGCAAAACTGCACTGTATTACACCGTGACACTGGTTTTTATTGCTAGATCTCAGACTATTTATCAGAAGTCTCACAGTTGTTGCCCTGTTATACAGCTGAAACTGAATCAGGGTTTCATGACTTACCCCAATCAATTAGCAAGCCAGAGAAAGCAAGAGTCCCCATGCTCTTAGTTTACAAAGCTGGCCATCCTGCTTTAATATTCTAAAAGCACACTACTTCTACTCACTGGAAGTCTCATTATGTATTTCTACTTCACTATTCTAGGACAGCAGAAGTGTTCAACTCCCAGTGCAGTATAATTTTGCATCAAGTGTATTTTTTGGCATTTGCAGTTTCACTTAAATAGTTTCGACTGCATTTCTCAGAACTGGCACATCGAAACACTCCCTCTGCATCAGGCTGACGGAAACAGACAAACTGAAAAGTTCACAGATATTTCCTTAACACCGCGCAGATGTTGTTTATCAACACTGCTTTGGTCACCAGTCAACCACAGCAGCAGATACGGGAGACTATGAAGAAGATCAGCTCCATCCCAACCATCCCCTGTACAGGTGGGTGACACCAGAAGCTCAACACAGCCTGCAGAAGGCTGTGTTACAGAGTTACTGCCTGGCATCATGGAGGAATGCATGGGTAGCTACTTACTCTAGTTGTTCATCTAACAACTTTATTCCAGTCCCTCAGTTTTAAGAAAAAATAAAGCCGCCTCTGCCCATAACTGAAGTTACCTATTTCTCCATTTTCCATGGCTCTAATATCGGGTCGTAGCCGGCAGTCAGTTTTGGGAATGACACTCTCCATTTCTTTGTCCAACTCATTCAATGCCATAGCAAAGCTTGTAAAATTATACATCTGAAATTCAGAGACAAAGATGAAAGGTGACTTTACAATGCCTCTAGCTGCTGTCTTAATGCAGAAGAAAAATGCTAAAAACAAATATCCACGAGCTTTTGTATTATTTAATCACTCAATATAGGATTGCTCAAGATACCAGCAAAAGTGCACTGTCAGGCAGCGTAGGTGATCCTCTTGGTGTTTCTGTTTAAGGAGGCCAGCATCCAATTACTCAGTGCACTATTTCTCTCTTATCTTCTTTTTCCAGTCCTACTGGTATTTTCTCTATCTCTGTAGAGAGATTTCCCCCTTGATTAATGCAGTGAGGGCATCTTTTCTGTACCAATTCTTTGTCTTCTCATTGCACATAATACTCTTGTATTCTGCCTATTGGTTCTCCAGCTTCACAGCCCTTCACACACCAACTTGTGCCATGCAGGTCTGTCCTTGGAAGCGTCTGGCCTCTAATAAAGCCCTTCAGTGAGATTTCTTACAAGGCTGGTGCCTCCGTAGGGGAAGCAGGATGGAGAGAAGAAGTGGGAAAATGCCCATGCCACTATCTACATGAAGCATCCCATTTTCCAGAGAAATTCCACTAATTCTGGATTGATCCGTGTGGCAGTTATCCTTCCAACCCCCCATTAGAAAGTTACAGCTGTGATGGGGAAGTTTGTTGCAATAAACAGTCAAATCCAGACTTGCTAATGACAAAACAAATGGATGTGCTTTGTGTAAACCACACAGAGTAACAGGATAGCACACACTTTCAATAAGAAGAAGCATAGCTGACCTGTGCTGAATTTGGAGGTCTTGGAGTTATCTTCCATAGCAAAACACTTCCAGGAATAACATACACACTCTCAGAGTCTGGCAATGGCATCTCATCTGATTCCTCCGTATTGCCCACCTAAAGGCAGCACACAAAGAAAAGAGCAGTTCTTTGAAGTCATGAACCATTTACACCCGATCATTCCAATACCCGAACTTACAGAAAATTATTTCCTTGGCCAAAGGTGAGTAATTTCAGCAAAGAAACTTTTCTAGACGCTTGTCAAGAAGGATTGAGGTGCTAACATGGCACACATACCCCCAATTCCCTCCCAGTGGAACACTACCAACAGTTTCTTGCATCAACATCTTTGTCGATATAAGCTGGATGTTCAAGCGTTAAGGAATGTCAGTTTTTCCACCTCAGAGTGGTGTCCTGTTTCCTCAAGTACAAGCACTTTCATGCCTGATACTTAACTTCATTACTGCTTCATTAAAGTTGAAGAATAGAAGCCACATTCCCCATCCTTCCACAACAAAGACATGCTAGCACATAATGCAGATGCCGCCCAGTTTGTGCACAACAGAAAGCCCTTTCTACTGCTCTGTGCCCAGAGGAACCTTCCTTTCCATTAACCACTGCACTACTGAAATGGCAAACTGCAAATATGAAATGAATATCCTAAATTAGCTGTATCTTCTGGGAAGGGTATGAAGGCTGACACATACAGCCTGAGGCAGCTGTGGCCACAGGACTGTGAAATGCTTTTCCCAGAAAGGAAAAAAACTCCACAGAGGGTTACTGGGGCAGTGGAGAGTAACTGGTGATCACAGTGTAGGTGTGACCTGAATTAGTTCTAAACCATTCCCCGTTTTACACACAGCTTTAAAGCAGCTGGGCTCTGATGCTGCTGACATTAATTCCACCACAAAAGCGGATCTTGGAATATCAAACTAAAGCCATGCTGGACAATAAATAAGGCTCTCCCAAGAAAACCTGGTGTCACAACCACAGCTAAAAACAGCAGCACGTTTCAGAGATCACTGGAGATTAAAGCCCAACTTAAAGGCAACTAATGCTTTAAATACTTTGGCTACAGGCCAGCAGCTTTAATCCTGCTGCTAATAAGCTTTGCTCTCCCATGGTTGCATCAGGTAATACTGAAGACATCCAGTACCCAATGTGCACTCAGTTGTCCTCTGAGATGATTCATGTGTTACACTTCCAAGAAAATCAGACGTAGTAGTAAGGATTTTGCTTCACTGAGGAGCCCTTCACTGTGCTTTTAATAATGAACAGTCAGCAGAACAATGTGCAGACCAGGTTCAGCCCCTCAGCTCTCAGGAACACAAACAGGGCTTTTAGTTGACTACATCTGAACTGTGCTGGCAACCCATCACTCTGTTCTTTAAATAATCTTGATCATTCCTTCAGAAATTGGGAATTTGAAGCAGAACACATCAGAAAGATATCCTTGTATCAAAACAAAGACAATTCAATATCAGACTGTCGAACTCCAAGCCTTTTATAGAAAGGCTAGAGTACACAATGCAATTTCTGCCTTGTTGAATACATGATCTTAAAATAGCATAAGAATTACAGAGAAATAAGTAAAATGTGGATTTTCATATGCTCTTATCACAATGATCCATATTTTATGCTCAGTGCTATTCAACTGTTCAGTATATTGCTGTGAGGATAGTTAACAGGCCTGCCAAAGCAAGACCTCTGTAAATGAGGTGTCTGTAAATGAGGCACATGGGTGGACAGTTGCTGTTGCCTACGTTATTCTCTTCCATGTATTTGCATTGAAAGTTCTGTACAAAATGCTTCTTCTTGATTAAAAAAAGACATCATTCAGAGCAGAACCATGCTGGTCTAACCATGGGTCTACTATAACTCTTTATATTAGTAAAATATCACCTTTGCATACATGAAGGCTTGTCTAGTTTCCTGAAAAATTATTTTCCCCTAAGTTTTATTCCTATAAAAATGAAAGGAATTCAGGGGAAAATCTGGGGTAAGTTGCAAAAGAACTCCCATCCGAGCAGGTTCCCTCAAGGGAGGCAGAAGCATTTCTTGATTAGTTGCAACGCAGCACGAAGTAATAGCTGGAAAACAACTACATAAACCTGAAAATTCTAATTAGAAGTTTAAAAAGCCATGTACTTTTGTGCCTGAATGAATCCTTCAGTACCATGAAGGGACAAACCACATCCAGACATTATATGTGAGACTTGGCTCACCTAAATGCTCCAAAACCACAGAAAATATCAGCTCCTCAGACACAAGGGGCAGTGGGAAGACATATTCAACACAGACTACCTGGTCCCTACCTAGCATTACAAAGCCTTCTGTTTTCTACACAGAAAGAGTTCTGTTAATTAAGTAGGAAAAGCGTTTTCCTAGAGTCAGAGCAACACTGCAGCTTGAGCTTTATGCAACAGGATGCTCCATTTCAAAGTGAAAAGCAATGATCATCTTGAGCATTGTTGGAAAATGCAAACAGGCAGCTGAACAAAGACACAGGCTGTGTTTTTCTTTGTTCCTTCTCCATCGAGTTCTCCAGGTCAGACTCCCAGAGAAGCAGCAATCCCCAGTGCTTTACCACTCCCCTGAGGATACGCACTGGAGCAAGCTCAGATACAGCAACAATCTGAACCTGCACAGGCACAACTGCTTTCAGAGCTCTCCATCTCTTCTCTTCCTAAGTTTCTGAAGAAACTATCAACATCCAAACAAAAAAAAACCTGGCTGCAGTCACCAAAGGGGAACAATCCCTGTCTTAAGCTACTATGTGAGTGGCTGTTCTTCACCAAGCTGTAGGTTGTCACCATCACCATTCATCTTAAACAAGAAGCTTAATGCTGGCCAGAAGTTTAGAAGAATTATGAATGAGGTTTATTAACAAGAGAAAAAAACAATCAATTGTGAAGAAAAATTTAAAAATGCCAGCACTTCTCCAGTTGTGAAAACTTAATAGAAAGCAATAAAAAAATTCCTTGTAAAAGCTGGAAAAGATGATCCTCTATCAAGTTAAGAAGTTAATCTGTCCTGCTTCTAAGAATCAAAATCCTCCCACTAGAATATGTTATCATATATGATCAGAAATGGCCCAACTAATGGATATGTTATTTCCTCCATGTAACTTGGGAGGAAGAGGCAGGTAACAAACTAGACAGTATTTAGATCACACCAACTTTTGGGAAGTTTGAATACAAATCCAAGAGAAGACAAGAAAGCATTTTATCCCTTAATATTGGTACTCATCCAATCTGTTTTGTATCCTGCTAGGAAAGAGAATATAAGTGAAAGAAATCATAATGCTCTTAAATGCTACTAAAATATTTAGCTGTCTTATCATGCTTTTGAGATCCCACTTCTTTATGTGATTAATACCTGCTTACTGCTTTTCTTCTCTTCTGTATTTTTCTTGTCGTTTTTCTTGTAAGCCTCGAATGTAGCTGGGTCAACACTGTACAAACACTCAGTCCACTTCCCATACAACGCACAGAGTTTCTTTTTGCTGTCAAAAAAAAAAAGCAGACTAAGTTTACAAAGGAGCTTAAAGAGATTTATTTCCCCATTTCAGACAAAAATATGTGAAAGAAGAACTTTTGAGGGCAACTTTAAAACTTCCTTATTGGTACTGCTGAATTCATAACCCTGCTGTTGCAGGTTCGTGCCCTTGACAGACTCTGTTAAAGGCATTCAGTTCTACAGCTCCCCTCAGAAACAAGGGCAGTCATTTGTTTCCCATTTAGAATTAAGCTGTTACCTTTTGTCCTGAATGTAGCCTTCAACTTTGTGCAACTCCTTCCCAAAGAGGCCGCAGGGCTTGAAGCTTAGTACACACTTCTCACCAGTTCTAAGGGCAGAACAAGACAGCACTAATCACTTCCAAATGCTTTTCCTTTTCAAACTTACAGAAGTGAAAGCACTCACATTCTCAACTTACTTATGGTTAGTTATTTCCACGTTTCCATACTGCTCGATCCAAAGTTTGCCCACAATAATGTTATGCACACAGCATGTAGGATTTGTCCATGTGTAGGCTTCATTGTGCCTAAGGGAAGGGAATGAAAATTAAAATACTGTATCTTTGTACTGGATGTCAGTCCTTCAATAAGCCATCATCATTCCAAGTCTTGAAATGGGCATGGCAGTAAAGTCAGTAAACCCAAGGAGTTTATTAACCTATTGCTACTGATTTTATCAATTCCGTAAAACAGTCACTTTGGTGCAGCCGCTGTTAGCATGGAAAGACATGAGGAAAGCCAACAGGACTCAGGCATGCTGCCTTTAGCAGAACTGATGTCCAGGCACATGGAGAACATCCAGGCCCAGGTCCCCACTGGTGCTATTAGCAGCATGCAGCATGTATGGGGAAACAATGGCAGCTCCTTTCATCTTCCCATCCCCTCCTCCCCACAAAGTGATCTGCCCTAAGACTTTGGGATGTGGGTGTTGGACATGTCCGTTCCTAAGCCGTGAGACTCTAGTGCACATTAATCATCAAGAATGAGGCACTGTGCCCCTCCAATTATTACTGATCCACTTACTCAAGAAGCTCCAAAGTCATCGTGCCTTTTGGTTCCGCTTCCACGCTCTTGCCCCAGAATTTGAGTTTAGGATAAATTGATCCATGAAACACAAAATCATTATTTAAGCCTTCAGCATAGAAAGCACTGATTGGTGGATGATGGCTGACTTGCTCTGAGAGAAGTCTAAATCCAAGATCATCTCTGTAAAATAAACATAACCAAAACTATGTATCACGTGTAGTGAAGTTTCAGTTGTTTTCCCTGAGGTGAAAGGGGTAGTCGAACCCATGCACAGTTGCTGTACTCAGTGCAAGAGTTAGTTAAAAGCCTAGGCTAAACTGAAAAGATAACTAAAACATAGAGCATCCTCATTTTAAATAACTAAGGACTTAATATAAAAAAGAAACAAGAATTACCAGATCTGATGAGTCTGTATAGTTACTTTTGATACTGATCTCTTTCTTAAATTTTCACCTAAACACAGGCCAAAATATTAACTGAAAGAAAAATCTGCCTTAGGTGCAGCTACACACTTAATAGACCCTCACTGGTTATTAGGTACTCTGAACACTCCTGTATGCCCTCCTTATGTACCATACACATTTTGCATTCATAACGTTTCAGGGAAAAAAAAATAATTTTTGTAGATAAAACTTGCTTTTAAACCTGGGAAATTTCATTTGCCTGCTCTGAATTGAAAAGTTAAGTAGTTTCTCTTCACTGAAAGGTGAACTGGTGAACACCAACACACATTGCATGCACCTGCAGCAGCTGCTAGGAGAATGGCTGGAAGCTTATGAGCTGAAGTGCAGTCTGCAAGCCAGCTGACAAGTCTAATGAAACATCTCTTACATGGAATACCACCCTCCATCTTACATGGAATACCACCCTCCTCTGTTCATTACCTGATCAATTCATAGGTTTCTCCAAGCAATGGGTTGAACGGCTTCCCAGTACGTTCCCACTGCGAGGCTACAGCAGACACAGCAAACGCAGCAACACACTGTTCAGAGGAGTAAGAGCACACAGTTCATCAACAGTAGCCACGGTGTTACAGAATACCAGAATATTTTCCTAGACAAGTGTCCTGGTTTCCACTGGGATAGAGCTGATTTTCTCCCTAGTAGCTGGTATAGTGCTGTTTTGGATTTAGAATGAGAATAATGCTGATAACTCACTGATATTTTAGTTGCTGCTAAGCAATGTTTAGCAACAAAATCAAGGACTTTTCAACTTTTTGTACCACCCCATCAGGCTGGGGGGAACAAGAAGTTGTGAGGGGACACAGCTGGGAGAGCTGACACACTGACCAAGGGGATATTTCATGCCATATGACATCATGCTCAGTATATAAATAACCTAGGGGGAAAGAAAGCTGGCTGGGGGCTGCTGCTGCTTGGAAACTGCCTGGGCTTTGGTCAGCGGGCAGTGAGTGACTGCACTGTGCATCACTTGTTTTGTCTATTCAAATTATTATGTCCTCTCCCCACCTGCACAGTTCTATCCCCCATCCCATCCCCCATGGAGGAGGTGGGGGGGATTAGGGTGAGCAAGTGGCTGTCTGGTATAGAAGCTGCCTGCTGGCTTAAACCACGACAGTCCCGGTTCTGTACAAATTTCCACCACACGGGTCACACGCACCTGACTTAATGTGCATCTCTGCATAACTGCTTGTTGTCCAGGTCATCGTAAATCACCTGCAGCAGGCCTACTTCCCTCAGGTACTGATACCTTTTCCAAGGTGCTCCACTTGCCTGGGTGACATATAACATCTCCCTTGAAGGAGTATCTTCCCTTCATACCTAACTGAATCACCTCCACAGGCTGAGGACTTGCGTCACTTTTCCAATCACCCTGTCACTGCCCCCTTTCCTAGAAAGGGATCCTACCTCCTTGGCTTCCTTACCCTATAATTCCAGACTACTGGCACTGTTACTACACCAACATTGGAGCAGGCTGGTGACAACGTGTTCACCTGGAGAGCAGCTGAAATCTTTTTTTGTATCTCACAGTTCACTCAGGGATAGGGATTGGGTAGGTACTGCCTCATTTATGAATTCTTCATCCTCCTCCTCCCCAGCCAGCAGCTTCCCCTCCTCTTCCTCCTGGTCTCTCATGACAGCCCTGCTTCAGAGTAGCCTGTCTTGTCTACATCTTTCTCCTGCTCCCTCTTGGAAGAAACTCCTTCATCCCTTACTAAATGAGCTGACTTTTGCTTCCAATACTTCCTGTCATGTACAGGGGTGACTGACACCAGCACAGGTTGGTTCAGCAGTGGCGCCAGTCACAGGAGTTGGAGCAGCTCCAGTACCTTTTGTTTTGCTGTCAGATCCAGAGGCCTTCTCTTCCCCTTGAGGGTACTGAATAGCGCTGAACAGGGCTCATTAAGCCTGGGCCAGGCCTCCACGCCTTGCAGTGTTTTCTGTCACTCTAGAATTGCCAGCGTGACAGCATACTTTTTCCAAACATTTTATTTTCTTTTTCAGGATTCTGTACTTGCTTAGGAGGGAAATTCCAAAATGCTGGAGATGCCCACTATCCTAGTGCTTGCCTATACTATCCCACACACCCTGCCACTCATAACTACCCAGCCTTGGGGCTTGTCTCTGGGTGGTATCCATAAATAGTTGTTTTACCATAAACAAGACCTGAAACACATTCAAGAGATGCAGCAAAGGAACAAGCAGATTTGATATCCTGATGATTTTCAAAATTCTCAAGAGCTAATTAGCCTGGAGGAGAAAGGGATGATGGAAGAAGGTATCTCGCACGCGGATTTGCTTATTGACAAGAAAAGGCAAAAGGTGTAACTATGAATAGTTTCCTATAGGTGGCTCCCAAAGTGTGGAAATGATGGAAGTGCTGAGTACAAATACCAGCTCAGACACACCACCAGGAATTCTATCATATCATAAGACAGTGTTACAAAGTACAACAAAATGCTAACCTTAACCCAGCCCCAGAGGTGATAAACAGCACAGCAGGGAACATATACAGCAAGTTAGATGTTGCATAACACAACTCAGAGAACATTCACAGCAGCTCTGAGAGCAAACAAATCAACACTGTGACCAGAGACTACCAAAATGATATCATAAATGCTTATAATGAATTTGCTTTTTTATGCTCTGGTCAGATCTGTTGTTATCTCAACTCTTCATGCTCTGCTCCTTGTGGGGTGACATAAAGGATTGTTGTGGTTTAACCCAGCAGGACAAACACCACACATCTGGTCACTCACCCCCTCCCCAACCCAAATGGGATGGGGGATAGACTGGGGGGAATAAAAAAGGTGAAATCAGTGGGTTGAGATAAAGGCAGTTTAATAGGGCAGAAAAGCAAGGGAAAATAATAATGATAAAAGAATCACCATCATCAAACAAGTAATGCACAGCACAGTAGCTCACCACCCACTGACTGATGCCCCATCAGCTCCTGAGCAGCAGCCCCCAGACAGCTTTCCCTTGGTTTATGTACTGAGCATGACCCCATATGGTATGGAATTTCCCTCTGGACAGTCCCAGCGCTGTCCCCATCCCAGCTTCTTGTGCCACAAGCAGTGGAAGGTCTTTAACTTATTGTAAACACAACTTAGGCACAACTAAAACGTCAGTGTGTTACCAACATTATTCTCATTCTGATCCAAAATACAGCACTGTACCAGCTTCCAGGAAGAAAATGATCTCTACCCCTGTGGAAACCAGAACAATAAACAAAACTAGTTAATGAATAAGAGAACCCAACAGGCAGCAAATTACAGGAGTTCCTCCTACAATGAGACCATCTATAAGGAAGAAAGATCCCACGACATTCACCAAGAGCTCACATGAACTAGCAAAGCCAACGTACCTGCATTCGCTCGGTTGTGCTGGAAAGTGAGCTGGCTTTGTGGATGAGGTACGTGTGCTCCATGTATTCCGTGAGTCGCTGTAGGAAGCTCAGTGGCTCATTGAATATAACCGGCATTGTGATCTTCGACAGCTCCTGATGCACAAATGAAATTCATGTTAAAAGCTGAATGATTACATATACTGACCCACGGTAACCCAAGTGTAATTGGCTTATTACAAAAATAAATTATGCTCTTAGTGCTAATGCAATGTGCTTGACCTGGCTCTGCTAATACTGAAAGGACAAAACCCTTATGAGCTCAATAAGCAGAGCTGTGCTGGCGTTAAGGCTACTTTTAAAACAAAAAGAAAACCAAACATCAAACTTCCTATCAATGCATGCATGAAAAAGGTGAGATGAAACAATGCAATGAAGTACTAAGGACCCTTTTAAAGACTAAGTTATTTATTATTCCATAAATAGATACAGACCATCTAATTACTTAAACGTATTATCTTTTTTTGGAGGCAGGTGGGCAAATGTGGGGGGAGGAGAATGACAAAGGATGGGGAAACATGGCGGTACAAGAGTAAAAACAGGGATTTTGTATTCTGAAGAAAGAAGGGGGTTTGTAACAAGAATAGAAATTAAAGGAAGCCCTACAGTTTGGATGCTGTTTGTTCTCTCTTCCCATTTTTAAAAAGCATGCCCTCTGAATGCGTAACAGCAATGGTTTAAACTGCCTGCAGCAGCACATTAAAAGGGTGTCAGTGCGACTGCTGGCCAAGTGTGCGGCAAACAGCACCGTCCTGAGCCATGACAGCAGCACCTGGCACCAGGAGCCTTGGCAGACGCTTCGGTACAAGCCACTACAAGTTCTGCTGCCCCCACAACTACAACTTCTGTGCACCAATGGCTGCAAAGCAGAATTAAGACCATTTTTTCCTGCACACACCTTATGCAAAAGACAGGCTTTCAATCTGTTTGTGGCAGAACTGTGTTTTACACTGTTCTTTGTATTTTATAACACTTTTCCACTAAAGCCACTGTGAGAAGCCTCAGACACTTCACATCAACTCGGGGGACCTGGAGCTGCTGATGCAGGCATTCCCCAGCATTTCCACACTTCATTGCTTGGTGCTGCTCCTAACTACACCAAGGGGAGGAGGAGAAAACAACAGCAACTAAAACCACAAACCTTCCCTTCTGCAGACTACTGTTAGAGACTGACAGAGGTTTAGCAGCAACAAGTATTTGCAGCCTACTGTAGGACTTAATGGAGACAAGAGCTCTTCTCAATTCACACTTAGCTGGAAGCAGATTAGGTGCTAACCAGCCAGCTCTGATCTGGCCACCGTCTGGTCAGTAACACCACGGAAGGCGGAAGACTCAGATGCTAAGGGGAAGGGACAAGAGCAAATGAAAGTGGTTGCTTTTTTGGTGTTGTATTGTTTTTTCCACAGTCAAAATTTAATAAAAACCCCAAACTGCTACCACAAAGTACTTAAAGGGTTAAAGTCAGGAGAAGATGCTTTTACTGAAAGAACATTGCTCTGACCAAGACTTACCTTCTTAAGCTGTGAAAGCAAATAACGCATAAGCAGCAAATTAAAAATAAATAAACTAAAACAAACAAACCAAATAACCCCATAAATAAACACACACAAAAGACCTCTCCTCCCAAGCAAGTTTTCATTTGGGCCTCAAATAAAACTATCACTCCCCATTTTTTATCATAGCTTTCTGATTATTTACCATGCCAATACATTTTCTTAAGATACTCCAGATACTGAAGTCATTTCTGGAAAACATTGGAGATGGCAAGCTTGTTCTGTGGAAAAAAGCAGAAGAAAAGTTTTCCAATAATAAACATGACTAAGAAACGCAAATGGTCATTTATGAAAGTAACAGTTTCCCAGTTTTTAAATTAAAAACCATGGGGGACTGACAGTGCTGCTTTGAAACACTTAAACTGTGTTACTTGCACAGAAACATTAATTTCTCCAAAACCAGAACCATTAATCTTGCATAACACCAGAGGAAGAGAATGTCTACAGCAGTCATCGGAACAGTTTTCACAATGGCACCATTAAGATATTTGTGTCTTTGTGAGAAAACAGAAGTTAAATCTGAATAGGCATGTAAATATGTTCACTGTCTATGAACAGAGCTGAGAGTTAAACAGTGGGGTTGTTATGGGGTGT
Organism: Gymnorhina tibicen; assembly: GCA_013399875.1. NCBI lineage: Eukaryota > Metazoa > Chordata > Aves > Passeriformes > Artamidae > Gymnorhina > Gymnorhina tibicen. The sequence continues at coordinate 940,717 of VXAZ01008617.1, forward strand.
TTTTGCTAGTCACCTTTATACTGACCATGAAGGGCCACAATATTTATGACGTATGTTAAAACCAGCCCTCAGGAACAACAGAAAAAAGCAGCATCATTTAAGAAGAGAAAACTGAGCAGCCTGTTCTACAGGGGGCTGAAATATCCTGAAACAAGTCATAAGCATACTTTCAAGGACCAACATTTAGGCTGAGAACACAGTGTGTATTTCTCAGCCTTATGGGAAATCAGGAACAGTCTGTTCAGTTTTCTTACTGCTACTGACCAGCTCAACTGTTAATCCAATTTACTTCTAGAAAGGTATAATTATTGGTCAAAGTCCTTTGTCCACAACACTAAAATTCTTTTTTGGATCATGAAGCTATTGCCAATGAGCAAAATTCACAATTTTTCTGTTCTTATCAATAGATAAAAATTACCTAGAGCTCACTCAAACTGCTTGAATTATTAGTTTCAAAGTCTAGCTAACTCTAAATGATCGTGTTGCCCTCCTAACCAAGGTTGTCTTGTCTCTGCTCAAGGTAGCTAAAGCAATCTTTTTTAGAGAGTGTGAACAGGCTGTACCTTCCTTCTCCACCCCCCTTTTCTGATAAATAGAAACACTGCCAAGAGAAAAAAAATATTCAGGCTAAATTGTTTCAGTAGCCCTACTTGCTGTGCTACCTCCCCTACTTCTTATCTCCCACTGAAACACCTTTACCAGGGCTGATACTTCAGTTTTCAGAAAGAACAAAACCAAAAAATGTTCCTTAAAATAAAACAAGCCCCATCCCATCAAAAACCCAGTCATATGGCTGATCTCCTCAAGGTAGGAAACTATTGTGTTAGCAAGAAGCTACAAGCCCAACACTGACTTGTTTTACTCAGCTCCCCTGCAGAGCATGATTTGGTAGGAGGATTTATTTTAACTGACCAACATACCATAACTCACTCCCTATTCACTTTTCACTGAGACAAAAATCCTTTGCCAAACAGATCATCCTGAATAATATGAAATATAAAATACTTCTGTGGATGTTTTGATACAAATGTCCAGGAGAGGACAGTGTCCACCAACTATTCAGTCTTATCTTCACTTGTAATGTTTACTTGTTTTTCTTGTGTATCCTTTAAAGCAGGCAGTCAGCAGAATGGATATTTGTGTTTAAGTAAGCCCTTCTGCATGTTAAACCCATTAACCCTTAGTTTGCTCAAGTATACACAAGAATTGCTTTCCTTACATACTAAAACTTACATTTTCGTGAAAGTTAACCTGCCCTTTTGTTTAATCACTCGAACCTTGGCGTTCAGTTTCAGCCACTCCTCCGTATTTGTTGCCTATATTGGTCAAACCTGCTATGGGAGTCAGTTCTCTCCTCCCTCTAGCACACACATACATACTGAAAAAACAAAGCAGTTTTAAACCACCAAGGAAGATCCCAGGGACAAGTAAGGACATGTGGAAAAATGACAGGCAGCCGAGACCTGAGGCCTATTAACCTTGACATACTCCCTGTGATTAAACAAAAGGTTTTTGAATATGGAAATTTCCCTCCAGATGTCAATTTCAAAAACAGCTCAGGAAATTAATTCTAGCTTTAAGTGACAAAAACATCTGCTGGAATTTCTGTGCAGTAGAACAGATGAGATGTATTTAGGATCCTTTACTTAAACAAACAGTGTCCAAAGCATTAGCTATTACACATTAACTACTACAGGAATCTTGTGGGGAAGGAGACATATGGAGTGAAAAAGGCATGTTTAGCTTGCTCTTCATGACAGCCTGAAGAAACAGCATCGTGGCTCCCTGAACACCAACGTGTTTGCATTCTGAAAGGCCCCCAATGCAGAGACCAAAGGGAAAACTGACTACAAAACTCAGCAATAAGAGGGAAACAGCAGTGACAAGTGGATGTAAAATGCTGGCACTTAATACAGAACATTTTTATGCAATGGAGTTTTTATGGGCTTGCTTGTTTGCTTGGACTTTTTTGAGGGATAGTTTTTTCTTTTCCTTTTTTTTTAAAGTTTGACTCAGATTAAAAAAATTCCCTCTTAAAAAGAAGTGATTTGACTGCTTCCAGATTATTTACTGTACTATTCTATCTTTCAAATCCTCTCCCAAGAAGTGTACAAAAATTAAGTCCACTCTCAAAACACTCTGTGAACAATCAGCAGGGTGCAAACTACATAAAAAAACCCAGAAAGAAACAGCAGATTATATGTGGTACTGGCTTCATCTATTTGTATAAGTACTTCCCAACATTTTTAATTCTTTGGAACCAACAGATTTATTCCTACATTTCCAAACCCAAAGCCTGTATACTCCCCCTGCCAAGCAAAAACCAACCTCCACTTCTGAGTGGAAAACTCTCAACCACTCAAATAATATTTGAGGTGCAGATTAGAGCTCAGGTTGTCTAGATGAAGACAGGAAATAATCTTATTTAAACTGATGGCTAAACAGTGTTAGGTACTCTCATGTGCAACCTAAAGGCAACTGCAGATCCTCTACTCCTCTGAAGGTATCAAGATTTTAAGCAAAAGAAATTAATCTGGTCTGTTTTCTAAGAGACTTGTTTTCACGTGGTTAATACAAATGGAAGTTCAAAAAAAAAAAACCTACAAGCAAACTCAAGGTTGTAAGGATGGAATTAAGTGATGTCAAAACATTCTGAACCCCTCACTTTGCATAGTATCAGGAAGTTACAGTTTTTGCTCCGAAAAGGACACAGGTGGCATCACAGACAGTGCCTATTTGACCACACGCACGTAATTAGAACCAACCCCCAGACAAAAAGAGGCACAAATTGGAGCCAGCAGCTCCAGGCAGGTAACACAGTTCTGAAGTCAGATGAAACAGATGCTGTACCAGGCTAAACATGGCTACTACTAACAGCCTCAGAAAAGAAGCTAGAAATACCACCCATCTCCCATCCCCTGAGAAGGTTCTCTTGGAGGTAAAGTTTAAATCATCCGAGCTTCTGGGGAGAAAAGGTTTGCATCAATATATTTGGGCACAACTCCCAGTGTGCCACCAAAGTGCCAGGTAAAAAAGCCTAACATTACAGCTCAACCTATAATATTGTTATAGTCATTTAATCCCATAAAATACAGCCATATGTTCTATAGCCACTTAGTCACATAAAATATGGTCATACATTCTGATCTAAATGCAAAACAAATTCAAAAAAGTTTCCACTTTGCTTTAGCAGTAAATTACTAGGTGATTTATGCACTCATTTTACTCCAAAATCCTATGCTCTCTTTACTACGAAAAGACAGGCAGCTCAGCAAAACAACTGATGCAGAGGTACTGGTTTATTACTTTTTATTACTCTTTATAAAATCAAGAGCTCTGAAGTGCTCCTCCAGTCACTTTCCCCCTGCAATTCTGACAGCACAGTGCAGCATTATGAGAACTTGCCCAGTAACTTCTTTTTTATAGTAAACAGAAGACCAAATCCTGTTAAAACTCCTCAATACAATGCAAGTCAACATGCACCATCATTTTCATGTTGATTATGTACCGTATCCTTTCTCCTCACTGTTTTCAAGGCAGTGAAGGCAATTCAGACATCCACTTTCACCTACTGCTTCCCCCCCCCACTCCTGAACTTCCTGCTCTAATTAGGGAAGGCACTTAGCCAAGGCCATAAATACCATCTTGCTAATAGCACAAGAGCAAAGCAACACGCTTAGTCAGCTGCTTTACGTTATCTCCCCAAAACACCCATTACTCCACCCAAGCCCTCATTTGCCTTAGTCTTTGCCTAGTATGAGACATGCACAGGTTGACCCTTGAAACATCAGGTCTGACACTACCATGCACTTCAACAGTTACTGCAATTTAACTATTTAAGATACCAAGTAATTAAAGCCTATCTAGCTTCCTTCTGTAAAATTAAATATTATTTTCCTGTTTTTACAGAAATCTGGTGTCCCTATCATCATCCTGTACATCCAAAACACTTCCAGAACGGTCTCTCCGAAACATGCTGAAGTCTGGCTTTATCTGTAGCACAAATGTTATATTGCCCTTTCACTGAAACTGGAGAATAGTGGTGTCTATTACATCTCATTAACTCCAGACCTATTGTCCTCCTTTATCGGCAAGGAAACAAACAAAAATGGATCATTTGACAACACAAAATAAGCACATAAAACATGGATGAGACTTTTAGAATAAGACTCCCTTTGTTCACATTTGAGTTTCTGATGCCAGGCTAGCAATATTTTTCATTCATTCCTGATACCACCAGAAGGATCAAATGACTCGAAGTAAAGAGGCAATAGGAGGTATAGGTCATTAAAGATACATGAAGGAATTAAAATCCACATAGATTTCAATAAGATCTAATAAAAAACAAGTGTGTCCATTTTTAAACAGCACATTATACTTCATTTTTACTTATTCAGATTGGATCATCAAGATGCAAAGCAGCACACCAACCTTGGAAAAACATTCTTTATCAAATCATAGTACAACCAATTACTTGCCAATCATCCCTAACAAAGTTTTAAAAGTTTTCTGTTAGTTTTTCAGAGGTTCCTGTGGTCTCTTACCATTAATGCATATTATAAAACTTTAAGAATGGACAACATCCTACCTGTGTTTTTTGATTCCGTTTGACAGCGACTCCCCACTGCCACACACCTTTTCTTCAGACATGCTTGAAGTTATTGTATCTTTTGAATCCATGCTGTCCTCTAATGAGTAGGCTGCTGTTGTTTCAAACCCACTTAATGATTTTTCAGATTCCGAATCTGCAAAAGAGCAGGTGCATGTTAATGAATCTACTGCCTGTGCTAGACTTCAGTCACTGACAGATCTCCCCTCCTTGTACAAAACTGAAACCTAAGTAGCCTACTGTGTCCTGATGACAGCATCCATTTGGTAAGTAACTAGTACTGCCAGAGACTGCTGCAGCCCAGCACATAGATATAAAGAAATTGCACAGTAAGCAAGACCACTATACATATTTAAAAATCCTCTATTGAACTGAGCCAAAATCTGACATTTTTATTCAATTGAAGCTACTAGACCTTGCTTAGGACAAGAGCCAGTGCCCTATAGATGCCAGTACCCTACCGAACAAACCTTACCTTGAGTACCTTGAGTAATGACTCCTTCTTCAGTTAGGTCTAAGTTCTTAAGACACTCAGAGCTGTTCACCAGCCTTCAGTTCCCAACTCACTGAACAAGTATCAAAGAACAGGAGGATGTAACATATAGATAACACGAAACACGTAGGTCCCAGCAAAGTCTAAGTGATAAGCTTACCAATCAATAAGATAAACTTTGTACTGTGGAAGGCAGGTTAACAGTACAATCCACATCACATCTCAAGCGAAACCCAACATCAACAACAACACCTTCTTTCCAACCAGTGTTTTGGTCAGGTAGTGCTTGTCCAGCTCTGGAGAAGAGACAGTCTTGCCCCAAATTAGAAAGTACAAATTTCCTGGGAAAGGCTGTATTTTTGTGTTAGGTTTTCTTTCAAACCTGAAAAGATTGTCAAAAAATATTATCCAATTTCAAGTTCCAGGAAGTGAGGGATCAGCTCAAGACATCACCTTCTATCTCATTTGAAAAATCCTATAGCAGAAACCAGGTACCACACTGAATGGTAAACAGCTTAATGCAAGCCTCACTGCTTCTGAAAAACATAGACCCAAACTATAGTAGACACTATTCCTGCCATGTACTGCTTCCAGCATATGCTATTGCTCTTGGCTGCGAAACCCCAGAGAAATAATTGCAAAATTAGCCATTCTCTCACACACTCGTTCTAATTCAAAACCAGTAATCAAAACCTGCTGAAGTAGCAGCCTGTCCAAAAGAATATCTCACTCACAGCTGTCTACTGCCAGGTGCTTTCTTGTTTTCTCTTTAAAAATCTATGCCAGTAGTTTTTCCAGAACACGTCCATTGTATATTGCTTTGCCAAAGGGTGTGTGTATATACATAGTGATAAGAGGACTTTCTACCACATCCAGATTATGTAAGGGTCAGAAACAGGACAAAATCCTGATGAATGGATGGGCTGTGTCACAATGTCTTCATCCTTTCTAGAGAGAGATCTAGAAGCTAAAGGAGATCTTTCATTTTAAACATCCATGCCTATCCTTGTCAAGACAGTACTGAAATTAAGCCAGTTGCTAGGGAATGAAAAGAACTGCCAGCTGGTGCTAAGGATATGTTAAAAAAGTGGACTGGCACTCCAGAGAATCTTCTCACAATTTTCCCCAAATTTGTCAGTCTAGTTCTGTGCCAAGTTATGATATAACTTATCAAAGCATTAGTTTGGTGGGTACTATATTTAACAAGTAGGGTAAGGAAAAGCATTTTCACTTGGGACAAATCTGTTACATAAAATACAGATCTGTCCAGAGATCCTAAGCCCAGGTAGCCAGGAAAACACAGTTTTCCTGCATATCCAAATATTGCAGAGGAAGAGACACTCTAGGAGTGTAGCACAACTTGGGCCTCAGCTTCCTGACGACATGACAATCTATAAATCCCCTCGAGGTAGGTATTCCACCTCTCTTTTGAAAGAGCTGCTCAGCTGTGCCAACAGTTATCATGACAAGAAGGACATGAAGCCAACCCAGTAACATAAAGGAAACTCTGGCTCCTGTAGGGTCCTTTCTTCTCTTGTACCATCCAGGACTGTCTTGCTTTCAGACAAGAGTCATAGGGTGCAAATTCCCTCAATCTGAGTTTCTGCAACAGACCCAGGACTCCAGAGGCAGAAAGGCAAGAACAGACAAGCTTCACCAGAACAGCCTGTCACTCTTGGACACGCTTCTCAGTGTAACAACGATTGTTAAATACCACACACTTTCAGTTCTCCTCATGCTGGCCTTACAGTGCCAAGAGACCATTCTGCTGGACTGAGCTCCACACCTGCAAACCTCTCTAGAGCTGTAGACACTGACCAGACAGACTTCTCCAGGGCATGTGCCTTACCCAATGCAACAATCCATGCTATACAAGAAGAAACAGTAGAAGAATGAAACACAGCTGTTGCAAGAAATTGCTCTCTAGAGAAACCTCACCCATTTTCCTGAGAAACTGGGAAAGTATGTTTACAGCAGCTCCTGCCATCAAAGATCTCAGTCTCCAATCCCTTAACCTCAGCTACCTCCTTTAACCCAATGAACTTAGCAAGCCTTGAGAGTTTGTTAAGGTGTCAGAGCAAACAAGCCTAGTATTGTATTGTGAGCACAGATCAACAGGCAGCTCAAACCAAGCTTTTCCCCGTGCACTTGCAGCGAACTCTTTTCTGAATTAAGATTTGCATACTCCCCCGTCACTGCAAAAAAAGATTTATATTCACAAGTTTCTACAGAGCAGCTGTCAAACAGATGACTAGGAGAAAACGAGGGTTTTTTTTTTAATTGAACTGAAGGGGTTGTGGGCTGAGGAGGGGGGGAGAAGGAATAAGATTCCCTATTCAGAAGCCAAATTTTAAAGTGATCTCTGCGACAAGACCAGGCTGACTAGGAAGCTCTCCAGCTCATGCAACCTGAAAGAGTAAAAGTACAAACACCAGCTACATTTTGCAAGAGTGGGAAAGCAAGGGGAAACAGCAGAAGCAATGACAGAAACTTAACTCAAGGGACCTCATTTCGTATCGCAACAACTGGTAAGTCTTCAGATGCAGATAGAAAAGTTTGGCCAATGTTTTTGATTAATACACAAACTTGAGAAAGATAGTGTTTAACCATTGGCACTGTTGGGTTTGAATTCTGACCAGGTGTTTCCCATCCCTCTGAGACGCCTGAATTCATTCTTTTAACTCTATTCAAGGCAAGAAGTCACAGGCAGCAGTGTTCTCGCAAAGACTGTGAAGTATTTTTGGTACACATTCAAAAAAAGCCACTTGACAAACTCCTCTAAACATGGAAGGAAGGGCAATAGGTTTCTATCCTTTTTGTGCCATTTTTACTTTTAAATAATCTGATAACTGGAGACAAACTAGGAAGCAAGCAAAAGCAACGGATGTAGTCTGTTACTTCTTGTACCATTTAGGAGCGTTATTTATAAACGCAGCACCCAGTAGTGGCAGATACCAGCAGAAGCTGTATTATGACAGGTTAGCTTTGTTGTATTTCAATAGTTCTGCAGCTAAATAACTGCTTTTATTGCGAGATTGCATCTATGCAAAACCATCAATAACCCTCTCAACGCACACAAAAATCCTGTTTGCAGAAAAACCCCCCACCTCTCAGATAAAACCTGTTAAAAGAGAAAAACTAAGGCAGATCTAAACTCTTCCCAAACTGGGTGCACAACTTGCATATGAGAAGGGAACCTTATCTGAAAGGCAAAAATCAAATACCTTTACCCTTTAATTCTTGACCTGCTTAGCCATTTTTCAGCAATGTGGGTGGACTCTGCATCCGTATTCCATTTTCATATGCTCCTCAGGTCTGTATTAATCCCAGCTAATAACTTCTCCAGCTCTCTAGGAGACTGCATTGGTCTTTTTGATTTTGCTACTTGTTCAGTGCTTCTTCCCTTCCCCAGAGCCCTCCCGTTCCGCCCCACCCTGCTTTAAACATAGAAGAGTTTGACACATGTTAAGCATTCAATCCTGAAAGCGAGAGCTGCAGCACTCTGTGTGGTATAGAGTTTAATTACACATTTCCACCACTCCCATGATGAGCGGATCAGCGCATCGGGAAGCGCTGTTAACTGACCTATGGCTATCACAGTTCAGATTAAGAACACCCTTAACTTTGCTCTTCTTAACACTGGATACCGTGCTTTGGTAACACAACTCGCTTTTTCTGTAGGTTCTTCCTTAAATATCTCTCTTACTGCAGGGATTTAGGAATTACTGCAACAGTAAAAAGTGCTGACAACAGCATTATCACTTAAAAATGAAAACAGAAGAGACTTCAGAAAATAAACTCCAACTTCAGTAAGTAATCTTACCACATTGCAAACATTTTCCTCACTCCAGTTTTGGAAAAGAAAGAGGATATTTCTGTAACTCTGGCCACAATTTCTACAAACAGCACCACACACCACAGACTTCAACAGAGAACAGTTCAGTCTATGCCAGCACTAGCAGGTAGCATGGCTCGGCTGGAGCAGATTTGCAAGAGGAACAGATGGTGCTGAGGACTTGACAATCGAACCAGATACATTTCTAGTGCTGTTCTCTTCAGATCTGCTCTACTCTGCTGCCATGGACTGAGTGTCCAATAGGAACTGGGCTGTATCTTCTGACTCAGCTTCATTCAGGAGCAGTCGGATTGCTCTACAACATGAACGAGAGCATGGCAAATGGGGACAAGTAGCTCCTGCAGTGAATACATCCTTTTTGATACACCTCTTCCTCAAAAACCTGCTTGAAAATTGCTCTGAATTGTCCCAATAGTGATACTTCTGTTGAGAGTAAACAAGAGACGTCTTTTATACAGACAAAATTCTTTTAAAAAAAACCAAAAAGCAACAGTGGCATCTTCTTTCAACCTGTCAAGTCAAAACTAACAATTCTTCAGCTCAAAGTGCAAGCCTACTTATGCAACACTCTCACTTCTAAACTCACTCCTACAGCAGGGATTTAAAAATTCATAGAACTGCAAGCAGAAAAAGATGGCATCCTGATAGAAACAATACTCTAAGTAGTGGCATATTCCCACTGACAGACATTATAACTTGTTATATCACCCTGTTAAAATACATTGGTGTTTGCTCAATCTCCTATACAACCTAGAAAGATCATTCATGAATATGGCTATTTGTCCAAAATCAATATAATTTAACGCTATCAGTTTGCAGATCAGGTTAAGCAAAAGCTTTGCAGACAGTTGTAGCAATTTAGATTTCCAGAGAGAAAAATTGTTAGCTTCTGATGATCAGACCTAGGCACTGCTCTATGAAAAATTTAAGATCATAGCTCCTCTCTCAGAAAGAAGACCCACATTCCCAAACTTTGAGCCAGTATCAAATATCCCCAGATTCTCTGCTCTCACTGCATTCTTGTCATACAGAAACAAGAAGCCTTCTAGTTCAGACTCCCTGGACACAGCAGAAAAGCAAGAAGGCTAGAAAGCTTTACCAGGGTCCCAGTGATGAGTAACACAACCTCTCCTCAAACCATACCAACAAAAAGCTAATTCCTTTTATGCTTAAAGTGAAAGTGATAACATGCATCCAGCAGTCAGGAAAATATGTCACACTTCCATCCCTGCCCCCTTCAGAGACAGAAAGGACCCTAATCTCTGCAAAGCACTAAATGTGAACAACCTAGAGAAGAGACTAACGCCAGTCTGATTAAATTGATAGGCAGCCAAGGAAGTGAGTCTGTCCCAGAAAAATTATTTAAAATGCAATTAAGATGAATTACATAAAGTAACTTCTCCCAAAGGAGAAAGAAATCACGTTTGGATTTTTTATGTATGTTTGTGTATATATGCACTCAGCAAATTTCACAGTTTTACAAATCAACTTGTTGCGATTTGTTTGTAGCTGCCAAGGACAAAACCACCACCTCCAACAACAAGAGAGGTGGCTTTGCACATTTTCATTCAACAGTATTTAGAGATCAGGTCAGTTATGAGATGTATCAACCAGCAGCTCTTTAAAGCTTAATATTCTCTCATATGCACAAAGCAAGCCCAGCTGGAGAGACAACATTCCAACAGCATCAGATAAAGAACTATTCTCTGCTTTGTTGACAATCAAAAGAGCCTGAGGCCTTTCAGCAGAATTGTGCCTTTGGTTCCAGATGAAGAACCTGTTTTAGTGTTCCTCAGTCTCTTCTCCTCCTTGAAGGCTTGATAAATTTGCTACTGTGCCAAACAGCAAAGTCTGCTTCACAAAGTTGATTCATTGTGTTCCTGTGCATAGACTTCCTTTGCCTGTTTTTTCACCGCAGAACACCTATCAAGGAGTCTGGGAACACTGCTTTTCTCATCTGTCAGAAGCATCAGACAGTTCAGTTCAGAGAAAAAGTAACCCCATACTTGCTAGTGAAATTTGCCATCACAACCCAATTGTCTGCTACAGTTAGAGTATGGTCACGCTCAAGCTTTCCCAGATCCTTCATAGTTGTAGACAGATGTGTTCTGCTGGATCACCCAGTTAGAGCTACTACTGAGCTGCACTATGTACAGCCCCTCTATACAAATGCATGTTGTAATCATCTCAGGCAGCTCAGAATCTTCCAAAATCACTATTTGCACATTCTGCATATGAAATTATGAAAGATACTAAACTGAAGAACAGATAGGGAAAGAAAAGACATTTAAGAAATGCATACAGGATTTTGATTCATCCTTTTCTGTCACGTTTAACACTTCAAGTACACCAAACTGAAATGGAACAAGCTTTTCTTAACACATCATTATCCCTCAAAACTAGGGATTTTTATAATCTGATCTTCACAACAGAACAAAGGAAAAAGCACACACCACCACCATGGACAAAGCAAGTCAGAAGGCTACAAGATACAGTTACCTTTCCCAAACCAGGAGCCTTATGTTTTGCTGTTCAAAAAAAGGGCATAGACACCCAAGCAATCAGACCTTTCATTACTGTCCTGTGGTTTTGTAACCTTTGGTCATGCTAAGATGAAGCAATACAATTCTACAGGTAAACTCTGGCAAATTTTTAGAGCCCTGCTCATAAGACACATCAACCATACTCCTAAAATTAGGTCCATGTTAGAAAGGCAGAGATTTCACTTGAAGTGAGACTGCTCCCACCTTCTTCCCCCACCCCCACCCGCCCCCAGCGCATTCACTGCACACATGCTGTCTACACACTCACACTCTGGACATCATCACTTACCTGAAACAGCATCATAGAATTGCTCTTCACTGAGGATGCTGAGAGGCGGAGATCCCTTAACCAGAGACTGCTCTAGTTCATGGTGTTCAGTAGCGAGTGTCTCTAATGCTTCTGACAAGATCTTGTTTTTCTCCTGCTCATGCTCCAGTTTCAAATTCCTCACCTATAAGTAGATACATGTATGAATAAAATCTCATCTCTCTGAAGAATGCGTAGCTGGAAGCTATTCAGAAAATAGACTCTAATGAATAAATAACTAGCAAACAGCTGGAACTGAAACCACATGGATTAATGAGAGTATTACAGCACTTGTGTGATGACAAAAAGGTTGTTAGTCAGCATTTTTAGTAGCTGAAAAATCTGACACATAAGATCTGACAGTATCAATCACAATTCCATAAGTGAATTCAAGCCAGATGACTATTCTTTAAAACTGAGGGGAAATATTTACAGCTCTACTTGGATGACCTTAACTACTGAGTCAGTGATCACTTTCTACACGCACCAAGCTCCTTCTACTAGTCTGCTCCAATTTAGGCCAAGCAGCATCATCTAAATTGAATTACAGAGCAAATGTGAATGCCAGCTACAAATAACTGCAACTGAACTATAGGCTTAAAACATTTAACCCTCAAGATTACAGGAGAAGGTTAAAAAAGATTCCTCTGGTAACTGACTTAACGTCGATATAAACAGCGCTCCCTCCACACTCCCCAATTTACCAAGGAGCCAGAAGTTAACAAAAAGAGAAGCCCAGCCACCAGATGGTGGATGATTTTCAAAACCCACACATGCAAAGGGCTCCAGAGCAGATGATGTTATACATGTTTTGAGTTCAGTACTAGTAATGGGAAACCAACATGTCCTTCCTATTTCCTCATTTTTTTTTTGCTGGTGCTTCCCTGCCTCCTCTGTCTGCTAGCAGAGGGGAGAGAGCTGTAACTGAAGGCTCAGAAATGGCCACTTCTCCCAGCCCAGCAAGGCTTCAGTGTGCTACCTCTCCTTCTGTCCCTAAACCATCAAGTCTTTCCCTTTCTCCCTTCCAGTCCCTTTTTAAAAGCATCCTCAACCCCTGCCTTGTCTTCTAGTTTATTCTCAAAGGTCAGTTTACAACACTAATTCCCCCTCCACTAAGAACATGCAAGGACATGACAATTAATCTCTTGGAACAGTTACAGGGACAACTTACACATATACCAACATTACCTTTTTGAATCTAATTTAAGAACTGTTCGTATGTCCTATCTGGTTACAGTTTACATTAAAGCTTTACTTTGGAGGCTTCAGCCCCCTCAGTTATAACCACTTCTCAAATAGTGGATTCAGAGCTGGGCACAAAAGAGACTAGAAAGGAGATATTAAAAGAGATTTGCCACTTCCAGAGAAGAGCTTCTATGCTGGCAGAAACATCTCCTCTAGAGAAAGATTTATAGAAGATATTTTCACCCCCTCAGTTGTGCCAAATACTAAATCAGCTGGTTTGGCTGCCAGGCTCCGAGTGTAAGGGGGAGAATCCAATTAAATGATAATTAAAAGAGTATAAAATTGGGTTGCTAATTGAAAGCAGAAAAACCAGTAAGTCACTTACTGCCTAATAGTTTTACTCTGAACAAAATGAAAAAAGTCTGGACTAGTTACTGTCACTTTCATTTAAAATACACTCTGACAGTACCAATAAAGCCAATTACTGCAATGTTTCATACAAATCAGACATGCCACTGCAAAAGATGTGTTATTAGGCAGTTTCTGCTAAATACATTTGGTATGCTATCAAATAGTTAAGGAACCACCCACTTAGAGAAACAGCATCAGTATTTTACTCTCCTGAGACAGGGAGGATAGAGGACTGAAAATAAAATGGTACTCTTCATTCTTATTAAACACCAAAGTAAAACCGGTTATGAAAATGTTATTTGCAGTAATATTGCTTTTACAGGATTGAATTAGATGCCTTTATGCTCTAATGCTTTGGTTTGGTAAGTGATTTGAGCAATTTAAATCTTTATCTAAAGCTCACAGCAAATTGAAGGAAAATCAAAATAATCTAAAAACCCAGATGGACCTTTTTAGCATCTTTTAGTCACAATTCTGTGACTAAACAAGCAACAACACATAAAGGCCTAAGACCACACCTCCCCCAAAAAAGTATTTTCTTGACTTTAAGGTTCCTCTGTCCTATCATAATGTAGAGCTATCCAGAACTGCAGAAGGTGTACTACACGCAAGTTCCCTTTTTGTAAAATAAATTTCCAGCTTTACAGTAAGGTTCACTTTTCTGTGTATTTCCAGACTTCCTGGTTGCCAGACACTTACTAGTACAGCAATTATACACTAGTAGATAAAAAAAACCCAAAGCTTTACATCTCTTTCATAAGGAACACAACGCTAGCCAGAAGCTAAGGAAAGAAGAAAGCACACTTTTGTTGCTTGCAACCATTGGGATGTTAATTCAAAACTGAATAAACTGGTTTTAAAGCAACCTTAATCAATATTTGGGGGCTTGAGATGAAAAGTTATATTATAACATTTTTGTCAACAGCATGGAGCTTATGGGATGGACACATACATTCAGAGAGAGTCCAGAAGTTGCTCTACCAACCTCGACAGCCTGGCCACCTCTACACTAGTCATTCCTTGAGGGCTGTTGTCAGGAAACACTGCCACAACACCACATCCTTAAGCACCAAAACAATTTTACTGTGTCAACATGAGAAAGAAAAAAAATTTTAAAAATTGTTCTACTACCTTTACTGCATTGATTTTGCCTGTAGAAAAGCAATGCTGGGAGAGATAAAGCTGATATAACCCTGATGTACTCAACAGTACAGGAGAAAGAACCTTGATTGAAATAAGCAGTTAGTTCACTTTTTTTTTTAACACAAAGCAGCTTTAAGAGATACCTCCATTTTGTAATAATAAAAGACAAGGTGATGAGATACACCTCCTAAAACCTACTTGCAGTAAATTGAATGTAAAGGGAGAATGTTGTTGTTTTGTTTTCTCAGAATCACACACTCTCTTCCCAGCTTAACATGAAACACTGCAGGCAGATTGGTGTTGCTTTCAAAGTGTAAGTTTATTGAACAATGTAATTGAGTGATAGGTTTTCCCAAAAGATAAGAAGCAGATTGCCATTATGCATAATTTTGCCATGCTCTATTTCTCATTCACAAGACATGGTGAATGAACAGGATGTGAGGTGAATTAGTCCATCTACCTTGCTATTCCACCACCATTTTTGGAGATGGCATTTCAGCTTTATCCCTTTTGCAAAAGTTGTTCCTTTCCCACTGTGTCTTTCTTCAGTGTCCCAACACAAAAACATCTGCAAGATTACAGAAGGAACTTCCAGACTAGTTTTAAAAATTGTTATTAACACAAAAGCTGTAGGATTCATGTAATAAGCAGGAAGAAGAGCTTAAAACAACAAAGCTGAGGAGCATTTCAGTCTATTAAACTGGACGCAGAGATACCAGTGTTTTTCAGTGAAGTATCACCTGATTTTGTGAAGCAGCATTAGCTGAATACTAAATCTTTTTACGAACTGACACAAGTATTTATGTAATGTAGTAAATATCACACCAAAATGATGCAGATACCTGTACACAGAATTCTGGAAATCCAGCCTGAGCATGAGGGATTATTGGAAGAATCATTTTACTGATAGCCTGTGTAAGGCACAGCTCGTAATACAGCCATAGTTTCTGTACCTTTTGTGGTGGTGCCTGAGCCAAGAAAGAGACAGATGGCAATTCACATTGTACTGAGTTCAGCTCCTCATCTTCCAAGTACGGAATGGCTGCCACCTTTTTGATCTCTGTCATTGGTGCCCACAGTGCCAGTGCCACCCGCAGCAATATAAACTTTCCTCTGAGCTTTACACAGAAAGTGGCACCGAGTGCTCAAGTGAACCCGGCATGAGGCCAGCTGAGTTCCCAACGCTCAACTGGCCAGGCCTCCTACCTTATCCTTGTCAGGAGCTGTTCTGCACAACAGCAGATAGTTATCAATAAAGCTGGGCTTGCGCTCGTGCCGTTAGACAATGACACTTTAGAACAGTCTTGTTTCCGGCTCTAAAGAGAATGGTATTACAGTCAAACTTCAGATTTACTGTTTCTGATGGAAACTATCTACTCTTGTCTCACAGAAGTAAACAATCATTCCATCATTATCCTCACAGCTACAGACACAGCTATAACCTCATATTGAAGTCCTGGTGGTTCTCTGTCAGAGTATCTAGGTCAGTGCAACAATTCATTTTTAGAAACGTACTTCTCCAGCTGAAGATGTTTGATATCCACGGTCTGGTAACTAGTTTCACTTTTGGTTTTATTGAATGGAAATCTGTTTCCAACAGCTCCCTATAATGGTCCTGTAAATGCTTCTGTAACATTTGGTGCTGTGAACACCAAATTGTGAGTTTAAATAGAAGAAGTGAGTTATTTTAGCAGACTTCTCTCTCTTTTGTTAAAGGAAAGTAACAAACTATTTGCAGATACTCCTATTGCCTTTCCATGTTAATCTGAAATCCTGCTAAGCACAAGAGTATGGTTTAAAAGTTAACTTCTTCATTGTGTACTACTGGCAGAAACTTCACATGCCTATTCCAAAATATCAAAAAGCTTATCTGCGTGTAACAAACACCAGTTCCATTCCATTCTGTACCCTCAGTCTTCCTTAGGTAGGTGGGAGACTAGTAACACACACCAAAACACTCTTTTTTCTCTTTTCCCCCCTTTTTTTTTCTTTTTTAAAGGCTGAAGTCTTGAACTATATCAGCACAGCCTGTAACCAAGGCCTCTCTGTCCATCCTGAAGACATCTTAGTACAATACACAAAATACTTGCTTTGTTTGGTGCTGGGTGCTTTTAATTTAAATTAATGCACAACAACAGTGGCACTTTTGTGGGGTAGGAAAGGATCACACCACTCTATGCCCAGCTAATAAATGATCATCTCAGCAACATGCTATTGCAGCTGCAAATAAACACTAAACCAAACATATAGCGTGCAAGGCATAGAACAAATACAGACACCTCAATAACATGCAGTGCTACATGCTTTCAGCGTTAGAATAGGAAATTAAAAGACGGCATACCTTAGATCCTACTTCTCCTGGACTGAGAGAAAAGACAGACTTCACAACACTGCAGTGTGATTTAGCTGAATTTTATTTTCAAGCACTCAACTCCAGTGTTAGGAACGACTGCCCAAAACACGCAGACTTCAGAGTTGTGCTGAAAGGAAGTACCTCTTTCACAGAGAGACCACGAGGGGATCTGAAGGCAGACTCTGCTGGAATGTCAGAACACTGCGTACCAACCCTGCTCTGCAGTAAGCTGAGCACGGCAGAGCTGCCTGTGACACCGCCTCACCAACGTCTCTGACGACTCAGAAGGGAGGTTTTGGTTTTCAGAATGAATGGCTTTGTCCAACTGCCACAGAAATTCCATCCTCCCAAAAATGTCATTTCTTAAGGGGCATTTGCCACAAAGCACAGAAATGAGGTGCAACTTTTCAGTAGGAAGGTAGGGGCTAGTCTAACACCTGGCTGGAAATTAACACATAACCAAGGAATTAGAAAAATTCTCCTATAGTAGAACTGGAATTTTTCTGTGAACATCTCCTGATGCTTTCTGTAATAAAGTAAAGCAAATCAAACCTGCCATTTGTTTCACACTACATCTATTCATATGAAACTGGTAGTTTCCAGGGTCAACTACTCCAACAGGACATACTATCCTGAAAGACAGAACTTACAAAGCACTGCATTGTGATACATTACACTACAGAAAACCCATCACAGAAAGCACTGGGAATCCAAAGTGAGAACTCTATCCCTTCTTCTGTGATTTTCATACCAAATGAAAACCCCTACCAAAAAATCTGAGGTTAGGAGTGGAAACCACAACCTCAACGCAGAATTTGATATGTGCGCAGTTTGTCTATTCTGACAAGCTCATACAGTTGCAATTTTGCTGTTAGTACAATACAGTCCCTATTGCTAGTGCCTCCTTGCATAAGCCAGTCCTTTCTGATGTCCAGTTTGAACTAGTGCTGAGTAAACCTGGTATTCTTTTACGTTTCATGTAGAATGAGAACTAAAAAGTTTTATAAAGAGCCAGGCCTGCTTCCCTGTCTTGAACAAAGGAAGAAATGTAAAGACTGAGTATTTTCCTCAAGGTGCATCTGTTTAGAATTGGAACAGTTCTACATATTTTGCTAGCTAACTTCAAAGCATGCTACTGCAGCACTAGTTCTACAGGATAGACTTCTATGAAAAGAGCAGTTAGACTTTCTGCCACCTGGAATAGTACCGAATTGCTGCTTAAGCTGCTACTGAAGTGAAAACTGAAACCAGTTGCTCTCAAAGAGAACTCACTCTGAAAGTTCTCATAGTTTTAACCATACTTGAGCTTCAATACAGGATGCTTTCCAGAAAGAAAACAGATTTTAGAAAAGGATTGATTTTTACCTCTACTCACGGGGCTTAACTCCACTAAGCAAGTATTAGTATATGATATGAATATGTATAATTCTGCTTTTCTCTTAACCCTCCACCCTCAAAAAGCAGAAACAGTTCTAGTTTCAAAATGTTTCTTTGCAAGTATGCCTCAGGTATTTGAGGCACTAGATAAAGGAACGAGTGATTTATGAATACTCCTATGGCACTTGAAAAAATTGCAAGAGTGACAGCTCACATTAAAGCAACGACAGTGTTCTCAAACAGATTCCCAAATCAATTTCGTGAATACATCCCTAGATTCCTAAAGCATGTAAATATTTTACACAAAACTTTCGGAGTTCTGATCTGTTTACACATAGGCCCTTCTACAAAGAACCCCTTGCTGACTCACTACTCCCCAGCACCTTCAAGCACAAGGAACTTGTGACAAAAGTCTGCTTGCTATACGTTAAAGTCTTGCATCCTAACTCTTCATTTGCTGGATTAAACTAGCTCCTGTCAACTTCATCACAGCCTTGGCTTGTCCCAGGGAGCAGAGGACTGATCCAAAATAGGTCATGCTTTACTTCAGCCACTGTTTCTTGCTTAGGTTTTCCTTCTCTCTGTACCATTAGCCTGTCAAGTTACCCAGCTTCAGAGATCTATCAGATCCAAACCCAGCATAGTTAGAAAGCAAAAGTGACTTAAACTACTGCTAGTGCAACTACGGAAAAGCAAAACAAGGTGTGATCACTTAATCAAGGAGGTAAGCTGAGCTCACTGGTGATAGGCAAAGGGTTATTTACTGCATCACAAGACAGCATCAGTCTTCATCTCCAAAGTCCAGCCAGCTGACTCTACAGCATCAGAGTACCACATCTTACTGAGACCATCATATTCAAAAGAGAAAACACACTTGAAAGGCAAACATAACAGCTGGCTTTCTTTCAGACCCAGATACAGAAAACATCATCAATACAGTTTTTTTTGGTACAAACGCTGAAAGACCCACATACACACAACCAAACCCCATACATACCAATTTAAAGTCCTGGTAATCTCTTCTCTTACATCCCAACCCAAAGTCTATAGAAGAAAGCAAAGACTTTGTAGAACAAGTCATACGACTGCCTCAGTCATTCCCAGATGAACACAAGAGTTCATTGTTAGTCAACTATGAACATTCACATCAAAGTTCAAGAGGAGGAGTTTAGCAGGGCTGATTCAGAACAGCTACATTTCATTCTTCTGAGCACAAAGTTGTAGTATTTCTCTATATTTGAGTTATTAATATAATCAAATTCTGCTAATGAAGGAAAGGATAAGGTATGATCATAAAACTTAGAAAATACAGTAGAAGCACTAGTAGAAGCAAGAGCCAAGCTATCATCCACACAGAAGAAACTCATACTTTGGCAGGATCACATCAACTCAGGCAGATATCTAGGCAGGAAGAGAACTATTACTCAAGAGAAAAGCTGGAGATGCTGAGAGCACCCTTCTCCCAGCATATATGTTTAATATAAAAATTCATCATTCAAGACTGCATGGAATAACAGTTTCTGAACTATCCACATGCTAGGGACAAGGACTGTTTGCCTCCCACCTTTCCCTCCTCAGACACTAACACTTCCTCCTCAACATGGACCTTGCTGCCTTCCTTCCCCTCTCCTGTTTCCACATTTGGCTATGTCAAAGTCTGTTTATTCAGAGGCTGCTGAAGCACTGCAATTTTAACCAGTGGAGAATGTCGCAGTTCTCAGCCAGGAACCTGTTCTAAGAGCACATGAGAAAACTGCAAAGACTAATTTCTGATTGCAGATTAGAAGGCTGGTTTTGTCTTAAAATCTCGGATTTAAGCTTTTCTGTTAGAGAAACTGCTTTCTTCAAAGTGTTTCTGTACAGTCAAGACTTAAAAAAGCTCTTTCTGGTTTGTTTCTAAAGTGAGACTCAACGGCAATTCCAAGTCTTCCTTTCAAATATATTTGTTTTTCACATTTTACTTAGACAATTTAACTGTAATCTGATAAATGTCATGAAGTCTGCTTAGGTTTGAGAGCTGCAGAAGCTGTCAGTCTCCAGAGCCTATTCTGTCCCTACTTGTGTTCCAGTACCATAATACTGATTAGTCAAATATCAGGAGTTCAAAGACAAAGCCTTCTGATTTTGTCATTTTCTGCGAAGCATTGTTTCTATTCTGAGTAATGCTGAAATTAAATATGGCTGCTATTCACTCTTGCCAATACCAATGCCAAACCAAGCTGGGACTCAGTGACATCTGCAGTGATGTACACGTCTGGGAAGCGCGTTTTGAGTTGCGAGCTACAAGATTACCAGAGAAAAACCACACTCTAAGGATATTTCACTGCCCCAGTGAGATTAAGTGTTTATGTTCTCAGAGGCATATGCCACAAGTAACTTTACTCAAACTAAAGGCCTCATTGAAGCTGACCTATTATACTGATGCCAACAGAACCAGAACAGCGTATTGCTGGATACTTTCAGATCTGGTAGGGACAATGTTTTGTCTTCTCCCTTTGAGGGACTGGGCATCTTTGAAGTTTGCTAGTCTCACAGAGAGACCAGACCTTAAGATGTAAGGGTTCTCAAGAATGCATACAGGAAACATTTCCTTTTTATTCTTAAGGACTGTTTTGAAAATAGATCTTGAGGCAGTTTTGATCTAACTACTTCCCTTAAGTATTCTTCTGCATACACAACTGATTACTTTGATCAACCCCTTTGTAATCTCTCCCCCACGCTTCTTCCCAGCTGGATTATGGCAAATGCATGTAATGTTTTCTCTTTTGAAGCAACTGTCATGTTTTTGCCATGTTTTTGTTGGCTCTTCCTGGCTTACTAGTGCTGCTGGACTCAGTTGTTGACTCAGAGTGAAAACAGCTTCCTATTAAAAAAAATTAACACTTCTGAAGCTGTCTGTCTGTTCTACAAGCTCTGCATTGGGAATCTTGTTAATTATTCTTTATTCATGAAGAGTAACTGACTGGTTTTTTAAAAAGCAATTCCACAACAAACATGCATGCTGTACCGTTGTTCTGCATTTCTTAAAAACTCAGATGTCTCAATTGCTAGTTTTTATTTCATTTTGGACACTAACCAAATTAAAGTGAAAAATGTTACATAGGCCAGTAATCAACAGTGAGTTTTACAATGCAGTGCTGGAGTTCTGATCTCCAAATGAAATCCACCTTGGAAAGCATTCTTTACTGTTTCTGCTGTAGCCCAGAACACGCTCTTCCCACATTTCCAATATTAAAGAATCAGACTTCAAAGACAGATACAAATGCAAAAATCCCACTTCTACTTCAGATTTTAGAATGACTTGAAGCATTAAGAAGATTGCCCCTTCTTAGGGATGATTGTCCTCTGAGACACTGTTTTTGTCCTTACTCTGCAGCAGGCAACAGCCAGCAGACTTCAGCCAGGCCCTGGGTAGGTTAATAGGACATTTCCTGAAATTAGAGTATGTCATGCAGACATTTGTCCAGCAGTCAGGGCAAACAGATTAATATGCTCTGGAGTAGGGAAAATTCAATGCAGAAGTAGATAATCCCATCCCAATATTCTCATTTAGTGAAACAGATCTTTTCTCCTTACAAATGATCTCAAATACTTTTGCCCTTATGTGATAGGGACTTTCTCTGTTGTTGTTGTGTTTGTTTGGGTTTTATTTTTTTCAAGAACATTGCAGCAAAGCTATTTATTAAGTCTTCTATTTACTACTCCCCTATATGTAATCCAGTAGCATCTACAGGTCAGAGGAAAAATAGACCCCGGATTAAATTTCTAAGAAGTTCTTTTACAAACTGCTCCAATAACACTTACTGGCTGCTAGAAGAAAACTTGTAGATTCAATGAAAGTTCTATGCTCTCCCCACTCCAACCTGAAATAGAATCTGACAGCCTAGGCTGACACATAATTTTCTAGATTCAATAAATTGCATATGTGAACAAAGACAATAGTAGAAAAGCACTGACCATATATTATCAGCTGATCTTTGACACATGGTTCCTTGAAATTTTCTAACACTATTGTACTGGACTGCCCCGTAAGTATTATTTGTATGTCTAAGGATTGTCCAAACTAGAGAAGAGAGGGCTCAGGGCAAATCTCATCTATATAAATACCTGAAGGGAGGGTGCAAAGACAGCTGGAGCCAGGCTCTTCTCAGTAGTGCCCAGTGGCAGGTCAGGAAGGAATGTGCACAAGCTGCAAGGCAGGAAATCCCCTCTGATTGTGAATAAACACTTTTTCACTGTGGTGACAGAGCACTGACACAGGCTGCCCACAGAGGCTGTAGAGTCTTTATCCCTGGAGATACTCAAAAGGCATCTGGACATGGTCCTGAGCAACCAGCTCCAGGTGGCCCTGACTGAGCAGGGGGGTGGACCAGAGGACTTCCAGAGGTCCCTTCCAACCTCAACCATTTCCATTTTGTTCTTCTGTGAAATTAGGGTTTAGACCTTAGCCCAAAATGTCGCTTCAGAGGTGGAGAAGATACAGGTCAGACAAAACTAGATTTCTGCTATCCAGGGGCACAGATGCCTGCTGTCTAAGGTTTCAAGCTGTCTGAAAGGCTCAGCCAGCTCATTTTAACCTCAATTTGATTTTTCTGACCTTGCAGCAAGATGTTTCGCTGGAAAAACACACAATCCAATTTGGATGCATAGCACAGGATACATCCACAATTAATAATGTTCTTGGCATTTCCAGAAAGGTATACTTCTGACAATACATGGATTACCACATTACCTAGAGGAGGTACACTATTATCTTGACAACTCAAGATTATTCCCCACCACAATGATAAAAGCCTTGTTTATGGGTGTCCCATTAGTTTATGTCTGTCAGGTCAAACGCACCAAGTTCCTGCAGATGCTTTTTTGCTACTGTAGCCCTGCACAAGGCCCGGAGGCTGATGCTCTGACCAATTACACTGAATATTTCCGGAGAAGATGAGAGTAGTTTTGTTCTCTCTACCCTTTATCCCACAATAGTTCTTGACTCAAAAAAAGGGATGTGCAATAGCAACACTACTATATTTCAAGATTAACAAGAAGCTGTATTTCTATTTAAAGGTCAAAAAAGCTTTTGTTGTGGAAGCAGTTAGCTTTGGCAACATAAAACTCTCTGAAACAAATGAAAAAGTTTACAATCTACTTCTACATTAAAAGGTACCCCTACATTATGAATGTACACTGCAGACCCCCTTCAAATAGGCATGGTCTAACGCCATTCTCAAAGTCTCCTAGCATACCTATGGATCCAAGAGTTATTGCATTGATGTCCACGTTTTAACATTAATAATGTAGCACTGACAAGCATGAGAGGAGGGAAAACATTCCTATTCAAAGACAACTGAGTCCACATTTATCTTACAAATGGCTTAATATGAAGCTATGCAAGCAAAGTAAGCACATCACAGGTGTCACTCCCAAAGATAAGATAGTCAGATGAAGGCTATGCTTAGAAAGCTGGGCATCCTTTTATACCAGACTCATCAGGATATTCACAACAAATAGATATACTTTATTTGTAAGAGGGCCTCTAGCTTACCATTGCTTTGCAGCAACATTCAGTTCACTATAAATAGAGCATAATTTGTTTTGTGTGTGCTAATCAACCAACCTGGATAGCATAGGCCTGTATTTCCCATTTGCACATAACACCGAACACATTTATTATTAAAGTGTATTATTGCTGCATTTCAAGGAGAGTGATGTTAAGAACAATACAAGTAATATAGACAAAGAGTTTACTAACATTCCTTTATGAACAGGCATGGCATGTACCTTCAAGGAAAACTACAACACCAGTGATTTATTCTCAGGGTGTAAATACTTTCTAAACACAGCTCATTTTCCAATTCTAGTGATATCCTCAGTGACTCAGCAGCTAGCATTATACTAAGGCATTTGATCACTGGACAGCAGAGCAAGCAGAGGCAACACACTCCTGAATACTAATATTAAAACAAATAAAGCTTTTAAAGTCACTGGCTGTCTGGGGGGGATGGGGAGAGAGAGGTCAACAAATACACATTCGGTCACAAGATTAAAAAAAAATCAGACAAGAAGTCAAATTCCACAATTGCTTACCTTGACTATAAAAATGGTATCAGCGCTAATGAGTCAGAATTAAAAAAAAGTGCAAAAAGCAGTTCTAGTTGAAATACCATGATTGTGACCTGGTGAAGTTTAGGTTAAAAACAAAAACCACAACGGACAACACACTCTTCCATAAGCACTATTACTGTCTAAATGGGAAATCATCCATTTTGTTCTTCATAGGTAGAAGACCCCCGTATTTCATGGAAGTGACTAAAATAAGCCAACTGAAAAAACTAGAAAGAACAGCAGAAAAGTTTAGACTCAGTCAATCTCCTTTATTCAAGGAAAAGCTACACATGGGCAGCTTACTAGCCCATAAGGCAAGAGATCTGGTATCGCTAATGTTAAAGGAAGCCAGCAAAACTAAAATATATTAAAATCCCATCACATGACAAATTTAAGATGATTTGACAACTGTTAAGTGACACAAAGCTTCAAGTTACTTATGCTGCCCAGAAACACTGCCTTTAAAACAGCTTCACGCAAAACACATGTATAATAAGGAGTTAAATATTCTGTCTCCCTGAAAAGCACACGTTAATATCCAGTACTGGATAGGTTAAATGAAACTTATTTTTCATATGTGCAGAAATTAATTTTTAAAATTATTACTCTAAGAAAAAAGCTTTTCTCAGACTTACACAGAAAAAAAGGCCTTATTCTCTTATATATTAATTTTTCATAAATTAAGTTTCAAGAAAGAAAGGTCAAGAAGAACAATACATCTCCAGAGAATTAGTAAATGTGTGTGACCACAGTTATCCAGTTCAGTGTTCTGATGTTTTATGCAGTTGAGACAAAGCCAGACCACTCAGCCAGACGATGACTGCAGTCAATTATCTTATACACTTGCATGCAAAATCCCAGCAAACAAAGTTAACAGGTATGGTGCTATGCAGAGAGGTTCAGCCTTATATCCTGGTTTTTTGATACTTCACTTTTGTCCTGAAGTTTTACCAGTCTTTAGTTGACAATACACTAGCTGGCTGGGAGCTAACAAGTTTTAGAACTCTGCTGTTCAACCATTCTTCCAAAACACATCGGGTAGAAATTAAGCCAGAACATGGAAAACAAGCTGATCAGTTTTACATGCCATGATGACATCACAATAACATCAGAAGAATAAAAGTGTGCACCTTATCACTCCAGTTTGTTTTCCAAGCATGAGAGGAAAACAAACAATATTCTCATAGCACTAAGTAGTGAAAACACTTAGAGAAAATATCCATGTTATACATTTCTTTTTCTGCTTGTCTCCATCAGCTTAGAGACAAGAGAGTAATTTTGCAAATACATTCACAGAAAACAGAATTCCTAATTCATATTTGAGAAGCTTACTCTATCAAGTACTATTCCATTAAACTTGATTGCTGCTTGGTTTTTTCTCCCTGTAGCCTCGGCTAAGACTGTTTTCTTGATGTTTTTGCATTAAAAATTAAATACTCAAACAAGTGGTAGACAAGACCTTAGAAGTAAACCTCAGAGCAGGAGCTGCAGAAGCACATTAAGGAGGGGTCTCATTTCAAACCAGTATGTTTTTACACTGTGTCTCCCCAGAGGCTCATGAATGGATTCCAAGTTAGTTTACACAAGGCTGCTTAACAACAACCGCCAACAAAACACACATCTACAGGCCAAGCTCTGAAAAAGCATTAACCCACTACGGAAGGCACAAGAACAAGTTAGCAGTGGGCCTCCAGCTGGGCTACACAGTGAGTAGCAGGGAATGCCTTCAGACAAGCTGTCTGACCAGCTTCCACGCAGGCTCTTTGAGCTACAGGTCAGCAAGAGTTTCCCTGTTGCTAGAAGTCACTGTGTCACTCTGTGCACTTTGAAGTTAACCTCTTTCCTTGTAGCTGGTGATATGTTGTATCTTGTACGGCAATCTTGAAGAAAACAAATAAAAAACCGAAAACCCCACAAAACTATCAAAAAAGTCGCCAGAGTTGGGACCCTGCTGTACTAGAAAGACCAGAAGCACTTGCCTTTTACCCTATAGTAACATCTGAGCATCCTTCTGTGAGCCAGAACCATATTTCACCCAGAAGCCTTTCCAATACAGCACTTGACCAAGGATCTTATCAACTGCTTCAAAACCTATCAAGTGCTTCAAAAAAGGCACTCTGTCAACACACATAATACCCTTTCATAAAAGAACAGCAGTAATATTTACTTATCTTTCCCCTGAATGGAGACTCAGTATTTCTTATTTTAAAAAGCTTCTGTCTGGGCTGCTGCTTAATTTCACTGCCCACTCTGGTGACCTACTGAATCTTGGCTGCTCTAGGAAAATCCCAGAAAAAAGAAGTTATGTTCTTTAACTCCCCTACCTCTGAGACACTTTGCTAAACTCCTGCTTCTATTGGTAAGGACACTGTCTTCACAGATCTGTAGTTAGCTTTATACCTGCTAGGCTGCAGTACACTGGTGGAAAAAAAATGCTTCCAGAGGAAGAACACTATGCCACTCACAAACATCTCACTATTAAGTTACTCCAACTTTAATATCTTCACTATAGAGCTTTAGCCTAGATGAAAGACGTGCACATATACAGCACCCAAAAATCACTACAGCAAGAATCATCAAGGCATGAGTAGAACTGTCGACATTCTAGCAGGATAAACAACCTTCCAAATTACTTTCCTGTAGGTAGCTTTGTTCTCTTATACACCGTGCCTATACAACATTCCAGAACACTTTATATCCTGTGCTCCTCTACGTAAGGGAAAAATACCAGTCTTTACCAGGGAGCCCATCTTAGCATAGAGAACCTTCCAATGAACTTGTTACTTTCAAACAAGATTCGAGCTGCACTAGGTATTTTTAGTACATTTCTTCTCATTTGCAGAAGGGAAGAAACAGGGTCAAGTCAGCTATCGACCCAAAGTCAATAAAGGTTTTCTTGATGCAGGTATACCTCGATTCTCCCAACATCAAACAGCTCTCCCATGTTCAGTCCAATTGTCAACTGTCTGCAAACTGTTCTTCTTTCCACAAGTATACAACCTGAACAATATTCCAGTTTTTCAGAGCATTGCCTACAGGCCTTGACACACTGAGGTTTTCCCTTACTCTCCACTACTTTCAGCAAGAGCTGAACAGAATGGACAATGTAATTCCTTTGTGCTCCAATGATTGAAAGGAATAAAAATAAAAACTAAAAGATAGGGCTGTCACTTGTTTCTAAGCACAAAGATAAAAGATCAGAGAAGCAGAGGCACTGGTTTTATCACCTGAGGGACTATGGACTCTATTGTTCTAGGTCTAGTTCAATTGCCGGCCAATACATGATCCCTTTACTAGACCTAACTCAGAATCTTATCACTAACCTCTTCCTTAGCTTCTCTGATTTTGAGTCCCTCACCCCTCTTCATCTCTCCTTACCACACACCAGAGCCTCCCAAGACCTTATAGAGGTTAATGTAGCTGATGATATTGCCAGGTGGAAGAAAAGGACTGCTGATGGATGCCAGGACTTCTCTAGCAGATTTGCTCAGGGTGCCTTTATCAGCAATTCTCCCTTGACTGCAGAGTGTCATCACTGCTCACCTCACCTGCACCCCCACAAAGATACATAATAAAATTTATCATTAAGGAGTCATCTGGACATAGCCTACAGGCACCTTCTTCATTCACAAATACAGTACGGTAGGAAGAAGGTTTAAGTGATAACAGCTATGCTCATACCTGTCTCTCAGAAGACAAATCAGAAATATATTAAAGACAAGTATTTGTATGCCAAAGAGCATGCAAGCATTCATTCACAAGAACACAGACAGACACATCTAACCTTCAGACATTCAATTATGTTTCCAAGAAATCTGAAATAAACTAAGGCAGTACACTGAAATTCCAGAGACTGGTATTTACCAGCTGAACTGTGTGCACATTTTTTATTTACAGGATGTACATACAAGAGATAGCACATTACGCCATAGTAAAGATAACTAAGTTCAAGGACTATGACCCACAGTATTTTGATATTAAAAAGTTTCTATAGAAGTGACAAGCTTAATTTGTTATGACAAATTCTTCATAGCTGAATATACAACTCATTTAATGCAAAAAGTGAAGAAACCTTTCCTGAATTCCTTATCTCATCAGCTAAGGTTTTTCACCAGCTTGTAAACAAGTCTCCTTTTTAAGACAAAAACAAACTAGAAAGAATGACAACACCTGCAAAGGCTGAAGATCAAAGCCACAAACAGACTACAAATGAAACCAGCTTACAACTGCTATCCGTTCTACATTCCTGCTATACGAGCTCTTAATTTACTGTTACATATAACCCTTGATGGTAAAAGTGAAACTTAAGAGCCAAGATACTTATCTGCACACTTTATCTAGCACTGGTTAGTGAAGAAGCAAGGTAAGAAAAGGGAAAAGCTAGTTTCTTTATATAAATAAATTTCTTTCTATCAATTTCACACAGTTTCAGTACAAGTAGTTCAAGTACTAGAGATAAATTTTAAACTCATTCAGAAAATCGAACAGAGAGAATAGCGTGACAAGAACCTTAAGTTCAGCTCCTTCTACAACTACATAAAATAACTCAGGACATAAAAATTATTAGAATCAAACTGCTTTAGGAACGTAGGTTCTGATATTTGCAAGAAATAGTCCAAGGCAAATCGTGCTTTGAAACACTACTTACTAACCTTGTGCCAAAGTCACTGCAGAAAACGTTTCAAGTTGTGCTGGCTGGCTCCGACACCAACGCCCCAGTAAACACTCAGATTAAAGCAACCAAGTTACATTTTCTTTTGCCCTCCTGTTTTAACGATTTGGCAAAAAGTATCTGTGCTCATATCTGCGTGACACTGAAGGGTTCATCCCAATGTCAAGAAGGAAGCTGAGCCACAAAACAGCAGCCCCCAGCCCATCGCGCACGCTACATACCGCGGGACGATTTCGGGCAGGCACCGTTCCGAGGGAAGCCGCCCCGGTTGCAGCAGCGGCGGCAGCACCTGCCGGGCCAGCACACGCTGCGGGCGGCCCCTTCACCTTGCACCACACGCCGCGGGCTCCGCGGCCACCCCGGCGCGGCGCAGGGCGGAGCGGGGCGGGGGAGTCGCGGCCGCCCCGCACAGCCGGGGCGCGGCTC
>VXAZ01008617.1:970458-999558 GCA_013399875.1 Gymnorhina tibicen
GGAGGCAGCGGCCGCGGCCCCCGCCCGCCGGGCAGGCACCGGGCCACGCTCCCCGCGGCCGCTCGGAGCGTCCCCGCCGCCACCGCGCACGCCGAGCACCGCACGGCGGCACCGGGGGGAAGGAGAAGCTGCGGACAGATGGAGCGAACGGAGATCACGCTCATGCACCATTTCTAGCGCAAGTGGAAGACGGCTGAAGCTGTCTATTTTAGTGCTGCGTTAGCAATTTCATCTGCAGACTGCGCGATTATGCTACAATTGCCAAAGCACGGTGATAAGTAACACTAAATAAAGTTTTCTCTAGAGAGCCAAAAGTGTGTTCACTGTGGTTATCCTTACTGAAGTGGGGAGCCTCTCCTCATTAGTCAAGCAGTAGCTTCTGGTATGCTGACAATTTAAATAGAGGGAAAGAGAATTCTCCTCAAAGAGGCAAGATAAAAAAGCACCAGGCTTGAGAAAACGTTCATTCTAGAGATAACCAGATTTCATGGGACATGCACAAAGTGGTTGCAAGGTTATATACATATATAGCTTTTGCAATGCCAACAAAACTACAGTCTAGAAATCAACGCTGAACAGCAAAGAACAGGACTCTGACTTATAAAGGACAACAAAGCCAAATGCTGTGGGTTTAAGAACAGTCATGATCAATTAATGTAGCTTCTTGGAAAACTGCAAGTCTCAGGAAGAGACTGCAGCTGTAATTTCCCTTATGAATCTTATGGCATCTTTAAAAGCCTGCTCTATATTCCTGAACTCAGTAGTTTGAAGTTTAAAAATACCAAGACCAAAAACTCTCCCTGTCATGATCAACGGATTTCACTAGCTATGGTGGAAAATCAAGTTCACACCTCGGCCTATCCCTCTGTGCCCAAATCTATGTGCTTCCAGATTAAAATAAGGCCTCTATTACACCTACTGAGACTATTAAAGTTCAAGTAAGGTGAAATTACAATTTCACCATATGTTTTGCCATACTCCACTCTGGAAAGCTATTTCAGTCTGGCTTGAAGCAAGATGCCAACACAATTAAGGAATACTAACTAACACTATACACCCACTGTTGTAACAATTTTCCCCTCATCTGCAAATGAAACTGGCAACTTTAATATCAGACTTTCTTAAGGAAAAATGTAAAATGTAAAAAAAGCAATGCTTGTTCCGCTCTGCTAGAACTTAAGCAAGTCTAAAAGACTCATGACTGGAGACAAAAGGACTTGGAAAGGAATGAAAAAAAACCAAACCTAGACAATGGAGCCAGTGTTTGTAGCTCACTGTTAAATAACTGGAAGACTAACAGCACCAACACAAACCTCATTTTGAAGCACAGCTTACTGATGACAAGAGCCTAACCAAGGGATTATAGTTACCGCAGCACAGGAAGACAAGTTTATTCCATGGTACTAGGGCATCCTCAGGAAGGAGGAAAAATACCAGCTCTCCTACACCAGGAACTAGTAAATTTGCCATACATTCCCAAATTGAAGTGTTTGCATTATGTTTAACACTATACAAGATACTTGTTACTGGGAAAGCCAGAAGTTCAACAAATAGCATTTGCACACCCACTAAGCACATGGTCTGAAAAACAAATTCAGAAGCAATATTGTTCAACGTTTCAGTTAGCTAGTAAAAAGAAAAAAAAATCCAAAACCTAATTTTCTCAATATTTTGACCTTCAAATCAGCAAAGCAACAGCTTTATTGAATTCAAGCATTCAGTTTGAACATTACAAGCAGTAGCTTGTAACCAAAATGTCTCTTTGCTGAACACCCAAATACCAAGACATCCTTTTGTAGAGGCATATACCTACTCTTTCTCTAGAAGCATGAATTTTCATCCCATTCAGTATGCAAAAGGACAGCTTACCAACAACGTAAATTTGTATGGGTTTGTGTATTTATTTTTGTAACAGGTAAGCAGGGAACTAGCCAAATATGCTAGGCTGTTCAACCCTTTATAGATCCACACAGCACAATACGTACCCCTTCTTGCTTTGTGAATAGGTTGAGGCACTCAGCCAGAGCCTCACATGTTTCCTGGGATACTTCAGAGACCACATCAACTTTCTGCAGAAGGGGAGAAGATATTCCTGAAAGCACAAAAATATTAGTATTGTTAGAGGGACATTGTAAACTACAGGATTCTTTTAATTATTTTTTCCTCTAAGTAATACAGACATAACATTCACACTCTACAGGAAGGCTGGTGCATTGCAAGATCTGTGGGAGGTTTTTTTTTTGCATCCTTTCCTGAGTACTGGTATAAGAGGCACATGAATAGACCGAGTTTCTCTTTCAGCATGGTTTAGAAAGCAGAGGCAGTAAGCCATGGCAGCAAGACGCTGGAAAAGGGACTAGCCACTTTCTAGATTTTAAAGCTCCAGGTGACAGAACTTAAATAAAAAGGACACTGGACTGGTTTAATATAAGTGAAAGTGAAAAATTTAGCGCTTTTTTGCCTTCTGCCATGTAATATATGGAAGAGAAAAAGCTTACCACAGTGCTCAGTGCAGCTGTAAATGTAGGTTTGAAAAAAATAGATGGGGTTGTAACTACAAGCACTGAACAATTAAGGAGGAAGATCTTATTTTCATGGACTCATCTTATGTGTAGGTAGTACAGCTTTTCACCTCACATCCTGCCTTCTATGACCATTTATAGAAGGGACTGCATGTCTACAACCCTGTATGTGCACGTCTACAGCAAGAAATCATGATAACTCAATCAGCTGGTAGAAATTATTTGAGTTAATCTGTGAAGTTTTGTGATGTGCAGCAATTCCTCGGAAATCAAGTAAGCCGTTTTCTCAGGGCATAGTTGTTGCAATTAAAATAATTGCAACATTTAGTGCCTGCAGACTCCAGGATCAGTTGACACCATTTAGTAACACAGGTGCTTCAAGATGATGTCACACCACTGAAGATTAAGAGGTCCATCAGTAACAGTTCCTGAATTTATTTTTGAATTTATACTGCTTATGCAGGACAAGATACAGTACATATCCACACACTAACTGTGCTCCGATACCAGAGCTCACCACTGACTCCACCTGAGTCTTACAGCAGCTATTAAGAACAGCTAGTGCCTCTAGAAGGAGGGGCAGCCCACTGAGTGCAGGAGCAGGAGACATCTTTATTTGTAATACACAAGATGCATAAATCTCAAAGATAACTGGATCCAGAATAGCATGCTGAAGCAGTTAGGGAGAGAATTTTAAGTATCAGGTGCCAACATAGCCATTTTTATATTACTCAAACATTTTTAGGGAAAACTCCACACACACAGAAGGCTTTCTAACTCAGAAAT
Source organism: Gymnorhina tibicen (assembly GCA_013399875.1). NCBI lineage: Eukaryota > Metazoa > Chordata > Aves > Passeriformes > Artamidae > Gymnorhina > Gymnorhina tibicen. The sequence goes on from VXAZ01008617.1 coordinate 973,767, forward strand.
CTGCATTCTTCTGGAGCCAGAGGATTCAAATACTTTAAAGATAATAGGAGAACTGGAAGAACTACAGCAGTTGTCTCTGTTGCAACCTGTAGAAGTTACACATGAACCCAGAAACAGTTCACTGACCTAGCAAGTTACAAACATTCATTGGAAGGAAAACAGGAACTTATTACTGCTGTTTGCCAAGACTAGCAGTTTCCAGGAATGAGGTAGTATCTGCTTTTGCTTTAGTATGGGTTTTGGTTGTTTAAGTTGTGTATGTTCCTTTTAAAAATGTTCTTGTTTGAAAAAGAACCACACTGGTTCTTCAGGTCAGCACGATGGAGTCAGGGAAGCTGCCTCTATATCTACCAATGGGAATTTATCAACCTTATACTAATTTTCAGACCGGGTTTTTTTGTGAAAAATTCAGTTTTACTGTCATAATAATTACAAAAGCTTCACACTCATATGTATTATGACATGTCACTTTTCCTTGTGAAATAGAAATTTGGTAAAAATACAGTTTATGAAAAAGACAGGGTAACATCATGGAGTAACTGACCCCAGTAGCATATGAAGAAAAAACTCTATTTTGGACTCCTTTTGGAAAGACACAGGTACGAAAGAAGAACTTTTTTCTTCTCAGAACTGGTATTCTACTACAGACTAGGGATCCGTATAGACAAACAACTTGTTCTCTAACTTGAGCTTCATAATTTTAGCCTCAATATATATAACCAGGACTCAGGCTCAAAGGACCAACAGTTAGGTGTCCTTACAGAACTCCTTTGTGTGTTTAATACGTGAACAACTTCTGAACATGTTTAAGGCATTTAATAAAACAAGTACAAATCTCTAACATCTTGATGCCTGTGATATTTTTTAGCAGTTATGCTGCAAAAATCCAGGTACATGTCAAGTATTGTAACTTGAAATGAAGCCTGAGAAGTTCAAATCTGGCATGAAAGTCATGGCGATATCTGTGGAATATGTGCCATCATACCATGCCTCCAGTTCTCTGTATAGTTTTGTGATTTCACTGCTCTTTGTACCTGTGAGGAGACACTTAGCACTGCAGTAAGCTACCAACTACAGATTTTTTTAAAAAAACCTTGAAAGTGGACCCCTGTGTTATATTTTTACGATACTACTCAATAAGGACTATAGCTAGAGGCAGTTTCACTGAATTTACAGCTGCTAATACAATTTCTTTCAATCAGCATACTTTTTAGCTGTTTTTCCAAATCTGAAATGTTAATTGTTAGCAGTTACTATAATGCTACTTTACCTGAATCTTTTTTGATGGGGAAAACAGTTCTATATTTTCAAGCTCCTGAAAATTTGATTTTGGGGAAATAAAAGCATTCTGTTTGAAAGAAAAAATTAGTTGCTTGGTAACAAACCACATTTTAAATGAATAAGCTTTACCTTTTGTAGCATCCAAAGATTTAACCATTGCAAGGAAGTCTGAAATCTCTTTACTGAGTCTTTGTTGGCACGCTTGTGCTTTCTGAAAGACAAGGATAGCTGGTTCAGAAATGCCTTGTTCTAAGGAAAGCATTATGTTTATTCTCTTTACTGAAGTGAAATTTTAAAATTTAGACAGCATTAAATCTCAACAAAGATTCCCAGCCCAGAGACTGATATATTAAAACAGAAACAAATTACTTAAACTATTTTCAAAGACACACAAGCAAACCAAATATTTATGCACATTTTATTGCTGACCAGATTTTAATTTAATGTAGTAGATCAACCCCCAGAGCTTTGCTGTATGTAGCACTTTTGCTACATTCTTCATTGAACAGTTTCAAAATCCAGGAAGAACAAGTGCTTGTTTTTTGAAGAACTTAAGGACAAAATAAGAATATTCATAGGTTAACTATGATAAATGGCAAGTATAGTAACATGCAGGAACCAACCCCAAGATCGTATTTCAAGCCTGCATTCAAACCTGGAGACAGTTATCATAAAATGGCTTGGGTTGGAAGGGACCTGAAAGATCATCTAGTTCCAGCCCCTGGCCCTGGGCAAACACACCTTCCACTAGACCAGGTTGCTCAGAGCCCCATCCAACCTGGCCTTGAACACCTTCAGGGATGGGGCATCCACAGCTTCTCTGGGCAAGATGTTCCAGCGCCTCACGACCCTCTGAGTAAAGAATTTCTTCCCAATATCTAAACTAAATCTCTCCCCTTCCCACTTATCCTCCTATCACTACATCTAGTGTGTAATCACTATTACACACTTGGCCGGTGTAAAAAGTCATTCCCCCTCTTTTTTGTAAGCCCCCTTTAAAAATTGGAAGGCTGCAATGAGGTCTCCCTGAAGCCTTTGTTTCTCCAGCTCTCTCAGCCTGTCTTCAAAGGAGAGGTGTTCATTCATTCCCAGTGATCACCTTTGTGGCCCTCCTCTGGACCTGCTCTAACATGTTCACATCTTTCTTGTGCTGAGAACCCAGAGCTGGATGCAGCACTCCAGGTGGGGTCTTATAAGGGCAGAGTAGAGGGGGGAAATCACCTCCCTGCACCCTGCTGGCCACTATTTTTTTGATGTGGCCCAGGATGCAGTTGGTCTTCTGAGCTTTGAGTGCACTGTTATCTATTAAATAATACCATCTTCTGTAGGTTGCTGGGGACTGCCAGTGCCAGTTATCCTCCCACCTCCGCTCTGCCATGAGCTACTTTAAGTTCTTGTACTAAAAGGAATGGTGCAAACCACTTGGAGTTTAGCCACATGAATATTTTTGCACCGCAGTATCAACTTTCCCTTAAAATAGAAGGTTTTAGAAGTATACATACAGCAAAAAGCAAGGATCTCAGGCTGAATGCTAGAATTACCAAAGACTACTCATGTCCATTGCAGGTATGAGCAGTCGCTGTACAGTGCATCTAATGCGATCTGAGGTGATAAAAGATCGTTTCTAAAACACTTCATTGCCTGTTCTGTAGAGGCAGAGCTCGATGTGGGTTAACTTTGGTGACACTGAGACTGGAGGATAACAAGTACAGTACACAAGGCTCCCTCTCCTGGCTGAAACTCTCAACTCAAGCAGCTTTCTATCTTAGAGCAATGCTGGAAAAAGTGAAATCACAGCCCTGTAGCTAAGATAAACATGCCATTTTAGCCACACTGCCTGAGCAGGAATACATGACAGCAAGAAGTGCAAACACACAAGCAGCATTTATGCATCCATGGGAGGAATCATCACTTTCAGTCAAAGGTACACTGAAGCATTTCAACACAAAACAATACTAATCTGCAACTGCCAGACACATGAGCTAAGTAAGTATTCAGTACATACTTTCAGAGTGTCCTGTAGATCTCTAACAGATACTGCATCATCTTCATCATCGCTGCTCAGCTGTTCCTGTGCACAGTAATGAGTGCTATATGCAGAGTGGTCTTCTATTGCTTCCAGCCAACTCTGGAAAGGAAAAAACAGTTAATAAACAGTTCAAAGGTCATCCCCAAAACACAGCATCATGTATGCAGAAAAACAAAATTTTCTCTTGATATGAATAAGGTAGTCATTAGTAAAATGAGACATCTCAAGAGGCAAGATATAGATTGTTAGAAAATGTAACATGTATTGCAGATGAAATACTCTGTGGGCAGAGTACTACAGACTTAACTTACTAGCCCTTAAGCACAAATGTAACACACTCCTTAGCCTATCCAAGGTCACATTAAAAAAATCTTATTAATTAAAGGACAGTAGGGAATATATTTTGCATCTCTGGGTTTCTGTTCAGAGAGCAAGGTCCCTGTGACAAAGTCTGCCTTCTTATGCATGACAAACTCTGTGCACAAAACCTCAGGTACTGTCACAATTAGGAGGCAGATTCTTTTCCTGTTCATTGGATCACAGAGTGGCTGAAGCTGGCAGGGACCTCTGAAGGTCAGCCAGTCCAACCCCTCTACTGAAGAAGGCCCACCTAGAGCTGGTTGGTCAGGACATCCAGATGGCTTTTGAAAATCTTCAAGGATGGAGATTCCACAACTGCTCTGGGCACCCTGTGCCAGTGCATGGTCACCCTCACATTTTTTTTCTTATGTCTAGAGAGAAATCCTTGTGCTTCAGTTTGTGCCTATTGTCTCTGGTCCTGTCACCAGGCACCACTGAAAAGAGCCTTGCTCTGTCCCTTTTTGCACTTCTCCTCAGGCATTTACACACACAGACATACACATACATACACATATCAAGTTTCCCTGAGCCTCCCCTTCTCCAGACTGAGCAGTCACAGCTCTCTCAGCTTTTCCTAGTAAAAGTGATGCTCTGATCCCCTCAATCACCTTAATGGCCCTTTGTTAGGTTCTCTTCAGTATGTTTTTATCTCTCTTGCTGTGAGAAGCCCAGAACAGGACACAGCACTCCAGTTGCCTCCAACTCCCCCAACTCCATCTACTAGTTAGTATACTGGTAGAGGTACAACAGTGAATATACTACAAATAGCTCTAAAAAAAGATTTCTCTTGTTTCAGACCCACCTTTTAAGAAAATAATTTATTAGGTCATCCAGGAGTATGGTTAAGAGTAGAATGTACCATGAAACATTCTTTTGTTTGGAATAATGAACTACGAAAGTGCAACAGAAGGAGGTTGCAATAGAAATTTACCACATCGAGAAGTTAATGAAAAACAGGAAGTTAGATAACAGGGCATAATACAAGCACAGAGCTGGAAAACAAGGTAGCACTTATTTTAAAGAAAAGATAATTACAACAGGTCAGTTTTTTGCTGTTTAATATATAATCATGCTAAAAGATTTAATATCTGCTCTTATGCTATCAAGTCCTAATGATCAAGATATGAAACACGCTGCTACTAATGCATCCATAGCAAGTAGCATGCGAATTATTCATCACAGAAGTTACTGTATTTTAATGCCTTTGATAAAGAGTCATTATTACCTCTCTAGTTTGAGAAGGAAGGCTATTTTTAGGAATCTTGAAACGATGAACAGTGTCATCAAAACATCTGACAGAAAAGAAGCAACTGTCTGTAGATTTTACCTAGAGCAATGTGGAGAAAACACAAAATTAGTATAATGAATCAGTCAGAAAAAAAAAGAAGACTAAGCTAAGTAAAAAATTATGCTTAACTCAGAAGTTTTTGCCTCAAGTAATTGTAATTTACAAAAACCTTGGTCAGAACAGTTTTCCAAAGTGTGTCATTACATCATTAATAGTATTGTAGAGGTTCTTTATGTCTAAATATTATATTTGTATTTATTTGCACCACTTGATTCAGAAAAAAACCTCAGCAATGGTTCAAGACCACCCATATTAAGGAATTTGTAGATACTGAAAAGTGAGAGCCACCTTTCTATACGAGTGCATATATAAGTGCAGTTTAACAGAATTTGTGGTGCCAAACTAGGATAGGGCAGTTACAGAAATGTCAAAATTAAACTAAATGCATTTTCCATAAACACTTCATCTTCCTGTGCATTATGACACCTGGCCTTTTCTTCTCTGTTAACCCCTTCCAAAATGGATGGAAATTAGGGAAGTTTTCCAAAAGTCACATTCAAAATTGATTAGTCTTTCAGCTGAGATCAGCTTAAGTTATGCAATCAGTCACAAGTAGCCAGGGACAGCTAAGGAGGAATCGGAGCTTTGGCTATTCCAGATCACATGCTTCAAACCAACCCGGTCTGCTTTCAGAATGCCTTGTATGTTGAAATCTTCAAGATTTTAGAAAGCAGTGAGGGAGCTTTATGGCCACTTTACATAAAAGAATACTTTGCTTGACAAGAACAAGCGTTTCTTTCAACAGCACAAGCTTTCTCCCTATTTTATAACAAGATCAGGTTACCAATCCAGCGAAGTTTTCATTAACCAGAAATGGATTACAAGGGAACATAAAAAACCAACTCAGTAGTTACAACACATTTCACTTCCTACCGTGCAGACGGCCTGTGTTAGATGCTTGCATCCCTGACGATGATCATTATTCACTGCATCAGCTCTTTGAAAGAAGAAGAGATTTAGTAAAGTGAAGACAGGATTTATTTAAATCACTTGTCAGAAATTTAAACACAGAACTAACTTACTGTCTCCGATACCAGGAAAGGACTCCATGTTCCAGAACTATCCAGTACAGTCTCCAACCAAAAAATCGTGAGCTCTAAGAATTTAAAGTGGGAGGGGAGAAAAAAAAAAAGGCCAGGTATACATTTGGTGCAGACAGCTCAGTGTGCAGCTGCAGTGTGAGCTGCAGATTGAGCTCTGGGTGGTAGAAGCCTGACGTGAGAGACCATGAGCTGGCACTGACCCTCTGCTTAACCAAGGGCACAGGGACTTGTGGTGTCAGGAGCCGAGGACTCAGCAGGCAGACCCCTAACTTTCACACACCTAGACTGCAGGGGCAGAAAAACCCAGGGGTTCCTTTGTTTGGGTCCCTCCTCAGAGGCACCAGCTCAAGCTGCTATTTTATTATTGCACCATCATTAAAGTAAGGATACAGACATCTGAGACTCAGCTATGGGAAACCACAGGTCAAGCTGGTAAGGAAACCTTGTCTGACTGAGTGTGAGGAGTTTAGGGAGCCAAGCTGAGCACCCTTCAACTCACTGGAACCACCAACTGCAAAGGGGCTTTGGTCCCAGCTGTTAGAAGTCTCTGGTGGAAGAAGTGTGATGGACAGAGTGACTCCCGCATGGTCAGGCAGAGAAGCTTCCTTAACACTTAAAACTAGTAAACACTATGAAAGCTTTTAGGTTCTGCATATCCTGATGATCACAGCAACCTGAGAATATTTTACAATTGCAGCACTACTTTTGTTTTTGGAACCACCTGAAGATAAAAGTTGAGCCTGCTATTCAGTAAGAACTGAAATATTAAAATGTTCCGTTTTTTTAATATTACAGGAATTGTTGGTCACCACCTAATTCTATTCTATAGAATCAAAGGAGAAACAAAACACGTTGAGATATCCAACTAAAACATTTTATCTTTCTCAAGCTCTAGTACACAGATCTTGTTTAGGAACAGTTCCTTATATTACAGTTGTGATATAGGAAAATTTACACTGAAGAAGACTTTAAAGATTTCATGAAGCAACATAATTAAGCATTCATGTAGACTTTCTTTTAACAAGAGAAAATAGATTCACCTGAGCAACACAAAATGCCACTTGAGCAACACTTTAATGCCACCTTCCCACTAAGTTTTAAAATTTTCTGAAGATGATGGCAAAATATTAGTCACAGTTTCTTAAAGACAAAGTATCAGTCATAGATTATCAAAGTAATCTATCAAGGAAAGAAAAAACACTAAGCATTTTTCCCATGACACAGACAAGGAAAAAAGCCTTATCACAGTGAAGCGTTGCCACAAAAATTACCAAGAAATAGAGATTTTAGGGACTGAGGTTAAGATCAGGCTTCCATGAATCTAGTAGCCACTCCACCCAGCCAGCCCATCTATATATATTAGACTAAACCAAGCCATTTAGCAAACGTATTATCGAAAAATTCCTTCATTCATCAGTTATCACTGAAATATAGAAAAAGGACATACTGACATACTTTGAAATTTCACAAGCTATTTTAGAAAAGGAAATAAGACATACCTTCCATAGGAGACCTTCATATCGTCTTAGAGGTTTGTTGATAACCTGCACAGAAATTAAAGCTCATATAGTAATAGCTTCAACTACACAGCCTTGGCATTTTAAATTGATACAAAAGTTCCTACCTTTCCAGTTTTACCTGCCAGTATCAGTTTCATTTCTGCACCTTGGGCTAGATCAAGGGGTGTCTGATCTGTTTAGTAACAAGACAAGGCATGAGAATTTGACACAAGCTTAGATGTACTTAAAAATAATTTTACACTCTTTACCCATCAGTTTGGCCTCCAAGCATCTACACTTACTTGGAACTGGGGAACATAAACTCCTCAGGGGCAGAAGACTAAAAACGGTTTTGAACTTTAAGGCACTGAACTGCCTGTCAGAGTTCTACTAACTACAGAGAGCCCTTTGCCCTTACTGATTTAAGCTTGTTTTTAGCTTCTAGCTATAAAAAACAGTTTAGAACATTCACAAATACCAAGACTGAGGACAAGAACACAGTTTGCATAACATCTGCATCAAGTTTTCCTCTTTTTGGTTTCATCAGAAGCCTTCTTCTGAGGAGTCACTTTGTCTGGGCCACATTTTCAATTTTTTTTTTTTTGCTTTCTGTGTTCAGTGTTTAGCATCAAGAAAACAAAAGCCAGGCACATTTCACTGTTAAGACAGTCAGTAAATTTTCTAGAAACGGGTAAGTTTGGGAAAAAAAAGCACATACAGTAAGTATTTTGCTACAGTTCTTCAGCCTCTTGCAATTTAGTCGCTGTTGGCCTTCATTTATTAGTGATACAAAGCTTGTAAAGCACCATAAGATTTTCCCTGAACACTCCACAGTAAGTAACATAGCTTACAGGAGATGTTGAATTTGTGCCTCCACTTAACGTTTAATATACTTTTCATTTGGTACTCACCATTTTTGTTTCTTATTTTAGGATCTGCTCCATTTCTCAGAAGTTTCAATGCACAGTGCTTATGAGCACGGTATGCTGCACAGTGCAATGGTGTGTTCCCCATCTGATCCGTACAGTTGATATCAGGTGGTTTGTGCTTGTTTAACTGGAAAAAAAAAGTTCTGCTTACTTATCAATCTTCCCCCCTCCCCAGATGCCATATTCTCTCTTCTGAAAATTAGTTCTTCCTAACTAGGACGCTTCAGTGTAAATCTGGCAACAAAGAGGGCATTTAACAAGTGTTATGACAAGGGCAAGGACTGCAACAATCAAACAAGACATTCAGCTAGAGTGAAGAACTTCTGTGTTTTGCTTGCTATACTCCTTCCACCTCTGCTGCACAATATGGACACATTTTTCCTGCTCAACTGCACAGTGCCAGGGAAAGTTGCCCAGTATTGCAGTTCAGTCATTAATATGCCAGAATGGCCTTGCCCAATTCCACTGTCAAAAATCTACTGTTCTTCATAGAAGACTCCCAGGCACAGTGCAGAAGTTAGCACAGGCCAGTGCTAAATCCAGAAAAAAATTGTGCAGCCACCAGTTTCAGAGAGTAAGAACTTTGTACTGAAGGGTGGCAGACCTGCAGTCTCAGTGACAGATATCCTAGGTCATTTAGAGCTCCTAGAATACACAATCTGTTACACAAATAGTTTTGCTGCATTCTGAAATCTAACTATTAAGATAAGAGCAGCTATGTAACCAAGGGAAAAAAGCCCCAACCCAAACCGAGTTTTACTTGCACACAATATAAATGTTTTGAGAAACTGACCCCGTCAAAGAGAAGGGTCATTAAGGATGACATTGCTAACTACCCTAAAAGACCACTACACTTCTGCTCAAATATGTGGCTACTGGATGCGTACATGGGAGTTGGACTGGATGATCTGTAGAGGCCCCTTCCAGCCCAAACTATTTCATGCAATATCAGCCACTTAAAAGCCAAATGGGAGTGCCTTAATAGAAAGGCTATATTACTGATAAGCAGCCTCAGGAGACCAGAGTCACAAGTGCATGACAACAATTTTAGAGAAACTCATTTTAAGTATTCTCGTTAGCCATATGCTATCTTTGAAAAACTACTCCATAATAACAGAATTCCCACGGCCACAATTTAAGTTAACATCAACAGCAACCACATTATATGTGCTTCAAAAAATAGTCCTACAAAGGATGAACCACTGTAGCTGTAGTTTACAGATCAACTGATAAGAGAACAAAAGTCAAAAAGAGGGAGCTTGTGGAAGTATAACCTCATTAATATGGTAGTCAAATGCTTGCATTCCTGAGGACTCCTTAGCTTTAGCTCTTTTCAACCAGCTGTTTTACATTTACTTTGTCTCCTGACTTCTTGCCTCCATACCTTTTGAGCCACATGCCTGTGCTTTCAGCAGTTAATGCCATGTTACAAGGGAATACTTTGAAGACAGTTTCATGCATCAACTCATTGAGATAAAAATCTCTCCATTCACTTGAGGAAACGTACAGTACATTTTTGAGAACTCACAGGAAGAACACACTGGCTTTGCCTCAAGTTGACTAAAGAGCCTGGGTTAAGATTCAGCTGCTGAAGATCTAACTTCTAGTAAATAACGTTCTGATATTAGGTGTCACAGTAAAAGTAGATGTAAACAGCTAAAGTTTCATGAGCATAATAGTCTGCTAAAAAAAAATGTACAGTAGGAGCAGAAAGGCCTGAACAGGCAAAGCGTGAGTGATTCTGGAGCTAAAGGGCAGTTCTGAAGAGCTGCACAAATGCTTCACACAGGTATTACGGGTGGGAAAGTCAAAGAGGTTTACACCATAGAGCTCTAAGTGTATTCCAAGGAACACCTGTTAAGAATGGACTTAAAAACTGACTCAGGGTTAAAAATGTGATAAGTACTTTGAAAAGGTTTAGGAGTTAACATATAGCTGTACTCACATGTACAGAGCTCAAAGATACCAAATATAAAAAAAAGGGAAATCACTTTGAAATTAAAATGTTCACAGGGAGCATTACATGCCACATGAGAGAAAGCAGAGTTCTTTAATGACAGATTTCTATAAGGAGTCACCTTTCTTCTGATTTGTTTTTCACATCAGCTTAAGGGTTAGTTGTGTAACAAGTGTTAAAATTATCAGAATCAAGAACAGATCACTTATGTCAGTCTATTAATTACAATTACTGCAATTGTGCAGTGTATTAATGCACTATTCTTCCACATCTTAAGTGCTGTGTACAGTTCTAGTTCTCTCTCCATTTCAAAGAGGACAGCACAAAAACTCAAAACAAGAATTACAAGGACAACCAAAGATTTAACAAGAGTTTCCACACAAGGAGTTAAAAAGACAAGGGCTCTTTGGACTACAAGAAGAATATTCAGAGGGGCGAAGTAAACAGCATCAATATTCCAAAGTCACAGCCCTTTGAAATGGAAGGCACAATGTCATATTTTGTTACATTAGTGTTATGGCTTGAATCACTTGACTTGAATTCTTACCAAGGCAGTCAGTTTTCCTGTTTCCCCCTCTCTTGCTGCTCCTAAGAGAAGTTCTTCCAGCTTCCTTTCTTGTGTCCTTTCCACAGCTATTAAAAAAAAAAATAAAAGTAAGGTCAGTCTCAGTAAAGTATGTATAAAGTACAGCATTCAAAAAACTATAGCAAAACAAGCCTAGCAAAGCAACAGCTTCCAGTATTATTTATTTGGGACAGGTATTAATAGAATATTTACTCAGGAAAGTCTGTGTCAGAGCAAAAATATGTTCAAAGCACATAAAATTTGACAAGATGTGCAAGTTTGTATAAACATACACATATATTATTATTATTTTTTCAACACTTAAACCAAGCCCACTCCCTACAGAAGGGAAAATGGGAACTGTGGAACACTCATCTCAGATCTTCCCTATGTTTTTTTCAGCTTCTCTTCTAACTCTTCTTGTCATCCTACCAAAATTTTATTCTTCTCTAACGATTTAGCAGATGAGCAGTGGAAATGAGTTATCTGTGTATTTGCATGTAGAATCAGAAGAGAGATCACTTCTTATATGCAGTCTGGGGTAGTGGACACAGAGCTCCAGCAGTAGTTAAGAGTATCACATAGAAATATCAGGAAGCAACACAGTTTTTGAACTCTCCGAAACTATAATCAGTGAACTAGGTTAGTATTTGGACACAATCTGCCTCACCTCTGACACCTGTGAGGCCGTGGAGGAAACAAGGGGAAGGGTTTTTATGTTTTATGTCTTCTGACACGTCTAAGACCACAATAGCAAGTCCTAAACCTGATCCATAACTGGGTCACCTTCTCAAACTGTTCAGAATTTTGCTCTCTTAATGATTCAGTTGACACAAAGTCACTTACTTGTTATTGACTTGAATTTTGTCTCTTCCAGTGAGCCAACGCTTTGACTACCCATGTACCAAAGCTGTAGCAAGGACTACCCCAGCTGGACTGAAACAGTTACCGAATAAATGCTATTTGTATTTGTGACACTTAACTCTCGAGTCACAAAAAAACCCCAAATATCAGTACTGCAGACAAGAACCAAAAATGATGAATTTTTTTCTTTCTTCCTAACAACCAGATTTAAAGAGAAAAATCAACTGAGCTTCTGTAACTTGCAGGAAAAAAAGCAGCTTTTAGAACGCACACATTAAAAAAAACCCAAAACAAACTATGACCTATTAAAGTTACCTTCCAACATATTCCTTATGTCTTTGTCATGAGTAACTTCTTTTGCAGTCTCTCCACTCCCATTAACAACAGAAGCATCAGCATTATGCTGCAAGAGTAACATCACCACCTCCTGAAAAACAATTTGAAAAACACTGCTTATCTGTCTGTGCAACTGCAAGGCCACAATCAGGCTTTCCAGTTATTGATATCCTGTAAGATGAGCTTTGTAACCAACGGCTTCTCACCACTGCTGGTTTCTTATGAAAACAGGAAGGGATGTTTTAGAGAGATTGAAGAGTGAGACTGACTGCAACCTCTTCTCTCCCATCAGTCAGGCTGACGGAACCAACAAGAGTTACAGATGAACAGACTGACCCTGAAAAGCTGGTGTACCTGGTGTGAATGCTGAATTTGACAGATAAAATAATACAACTGGCTCTTTTGACAAGACAGTAAGTAGCCACTCCTTCTAAAGGGCAAAGATGTTATCCATAGAGGTAGTACTAGTTTTGGAATGATGGTGGCATAGAGGAAAAAAATCAAACCAGTGTCATATTATACAGGCCTATAAAAAGCTCCTTAGTTCTAATTAACTATGAAGAAACAGCACCTCCAGACACCAAATGGGCCTGGGTGTCCTAATTTAAGAAATTTCTTTCCCCTCCAGAAGCTACTAAGATTAAAACAATGTGGTTTCTCTCTGTGGCTTTTTTTTGGACAGAGTTATACAAGCTAGGCAATGTGCCTAATCCCTCTGAACACACTGTACCAAAATGGACAATAAGTCATTGTCAGGCACTGTAAAAACATCTTTTTGAAGTGATCTTATTGCTAGCACTTTCTTAATAATTGTACAAGTGAGGCTTAAAAAAGCCAGCATACTTTACCTTACGCCCTGTGAAAGCTGCACGATGGAGTGGAGTGTCCCCCATGTCATTCAGCACATTCACATCTGCACCAGCCTAAACAGCAAGACCAAAAGACATCTGAATGTCCTTCCAACAAGAACTACATAGCTATTCCCACTGACTGGGGGGAAGGGGAGAGAGGACACTAATGTAGGCCTCGTGGCTAAGCAGATCAAAACTGTAATACAGATATCTTGGAAACAAAGATAAAATACATATCTAAGATTCATAGCCAACATTCTCTAAATCACTTCAAAAAGGAAAAGCCCCTGCATTTTTTCCAGGCATCTCTCACACTTTGAAGAAGAGGGTATATGGAAAATAAGTTTAATACAAGGGCTGGGGGCTGTTGTTGTCTTGGTTTTTGTTTGGGGTTCTGTAAGTCTTCATGTTGAATCTCCCTTCCTTTTGTCACACACTTTCTCCATCCCATACCTCTTACCTGAAAGGAGGAGTGTTTGCCACATTGCACAGGCACTGTTCCAAGAAACCAAGAAATCCTATCCTCCTTTCATTAAGCATTTCTTCTACACCACTCTACCTAACCTCTCCAAGGGTCAAAAAGAGGGCAGGGCGTACTCAACTTCATCACGTATGTTTAGATCACATGATTTAGCCAGGTCATTGCTGCCTGCCTAAAGTTAACCGACGAACCTGACTAGATCCAGAGCTGTGTTCCTGGTAATGCCGCCTTCACCTGCTCTTTGAGCACAAAATCTAGGCACAAGTACACAGACACACTTATACATGCCTAGCTTTCAGAAGCACACAGCCTCACTTATTTCTCACCTTATTCTTTAAATAATACCCTTTCAAGAGCCCTATCAAAGGAACAAAAAGTACAAAGTTCCATATACTCCTCCAACTCTTGAAGCTGGATGCTGGATAAATGCATTAAGTGATAAAACTTTACCTTTTGCTTTAAGTAGCCTGCTTGAATTGAAAATGGCATTATTTACTGAGCAAGTGTGTAGGCTAGAGAAGAATTTCTCAAAGAAATCTCAAACTTGTTTCCTCCTTTAAAGTCTGAATTATGGCTGGCAGCTTTTAGTCTTAATGAAATTCAAGTTTAGATTAGTTTTGCACTTGAGGCTGTTTATCACACTCCTGCCATCTACAGCAAAATCTTTCAAATATGAAAGAGGGTCTAATATAGTTAAGGTTGGTTGAAGCTACCCTGAGAGCAAAAAAAAAAAAGAAATTCAGTCAGAAGCCACATAATCACTGCATCTGCAGTTGTTATGCAAATACAAACACATCAGTTTTGATAACAGAAGTCCATAGTTTCAAAATTCATCACACAGGTCATTATTTCAAAGACATTAGAAAGAAATAATGAATCAAACTATGTTAGCCTGTGCCTGAAAGAAACATATACAAGCTACTTTGCACAAAATTCTGTGCATACTTCTATGCACAACATGGAATTAGATAATGCAGCTTTTTTGCATTTGAGACACTTTAGCCTTTTTTACAGCTCAGTAAGTGAAATTGCTTAAACTTAAATACTTTAGGTACTACCTTAAACTACATCAAACTGTTGAAGTAATTGCATTACTGGTATCACATGCTGGCTTACTATATACAGATATCCACTAAGCTTCGAAAAAACTGAGCTTTCATGAGTGCATACCTATATATTACACATCTTTAGTTCCTACATGCAGATAGTTACACGCACTCCAAGAGAAAACCAGCTAAGTATCAATAATTGTAAAAACTGCTCAGAGTAAGTATGCTGTATGCTACTGTATAGACTTCCACTGTCACTATTTTGGGTCCTTCTAAACCAGGCCTATCTTAATGTCACAACAGTCAGTTATCTCTATGTTACATGCAGATAAACTGTAGGACTGGCTCTGCCTCTCTGCAAAGCCGCCTTTCTTCTATCACAAAAACCTGAATAAACACCAACTGCTTCTAGCCTTACACACAGAGGAAAATAGAAATATACCTTCAGCAAATCCTCTACCACAACAGCATGTCCAAAGTAACAAGCAAGGTGAAGAGGTGTCCAACCCATATTAGATTTACTTCTGCCTAAAAGACAAAACAGGTAAATTAAGTTTTGGTCACACAGTACAAAAGAGATGTTGCCGTGTGCTTGGAGGTTGTCATGAATGACCGTTCTTCCCAGTAGCAGAGGAGCAAGGAGGCTGGAAGCATCAATGCTATTCATATTATTTAAATTACTAAATCAGGAGGCAGTTTGAGAATGCTGGATTCAAATCTTAACAAAAAACAAACAAACAAACACAAAAAAAACCCAAAACCAAAAAATTCCAAGAAACAAAAAACCCAAACAAAAAAAGCCCACAGCTTTCTGAAAGGGGAAAGTCATATAGCATGACTCAGAATAAAACTTATCTGCATGTAACACCTTTCAACACTAGCAAGAAGCTTCAGTTACTTTCATTCTTCATTCACTATGAAAATGGCACATGCAAGTACATTTTTCTCTTGTTTATCAAAAAACTCTGGTTTACACAATTTTATTTTCTTCACACAAATGAGAGGTAAGACAACCCATCTTTCAAATAAAGGATTCAAAATAAAACAGGCGGAATGACCTAATGTTGAGGCTTTTTGCTGTCAGTTTTTTTGTTGTCTTGCACTTCACTCAGTTTTAATAAAGACAGCCTAACTAAATACTGAGTTTTGAAATCTTTACGTGCAGTAGAACTCATGTATCATCTACAGCTCTAAGTTGCAGAGTGACAAATCACAGACAGGAAGCAGGCACAGGAAAATACGATTTATGCTTTAAAGAGCATTTAAAACATGACCTGGAGGACCGGCTGTATGAAATTTAACAACTCTCCTACAATCACTTCTTTAAAAGCAAGATATTAAAGCATTAGAGATCACTAAAGTTAACAACTTACTTTACTTTCCAACAGAAACACTCAACTGTATTAAGCAAAGGCAACTTGTGCTTTGTTTTTACTAAGCAACAGACCCACAGCATTACAGTGTCAGCTAAAAGCTATCATTTTGTACTTGGAAGAAAAATGAAAATAAAGGCAATAGAAATTGTTTTGAAATTACTGCCAGCATTAAGTTTTCTCTTGTCATATAACCTCAAGTACTGAGGCATGGAACATGCACAACATAAATCTGCCCTGAGGAAACAAGCCACAAGCACAAGGAAAACAAACTGTTCATCTCGAAAGTTCATCATCTTTTCTGCTCTCATATTAAAAATTAACGTTAGAATGTGGTTCAGAGCTGAAATATTTTCCCATTTCTTATAACTGTTTCCAGCTAACATTCCTGCCCTTTATTGACAATTTCTTTCATAATTTGATTCTCTTTCTTCTCAACTCCTGTTGTTTCCAACTCTAGATTTAGATCTCTCCCTCATTACAGTCTGGCCTACAACAGAGCTCCTACCCTATGTCACTGATGGGCCAAAGTATCACAGAAAGATAAACAGTGTGTGGATCACTAACTCTGGGGCTATTTATGTTGGATAACATACTAAAGGGACATTACTCATGCCTCAGTCCGGTAAGGAATAAGATTCATTCAAAGATACAAAAGAGATCTGAGTTGCACGGAATTCATACAACTAGCACAAAACAGTCATTAGTTAACAAGTTAACTGACAAGATGGTGTTGCTGCCAAGGAATTCAGCCATGAAAAAAAATAACCAGGAATCTGTCCAGATTTGTAGTTCTTACTGAATAAAGTAAGAACAGACCTTTGTTCTGCATCCACTCTCAATGTTTGCATTTCTGATGTTAGCTGACCATTTATTTCTCAAGCTATTGAGGTGTTACTTCTCTTCAAGTGACCACAAGTGTTTGTACCTTTTTTATTATTATTTTAAACCATGACACCATTACACTGGGGAGAATGCAAGGATAGGAAAGGAGAAATAATGTAATTCCAACAAAAACCATAATTCCTCTCCCCCTTACACCCAGCTCTTTGCTTTAATGCCAGTTAAGTCTAAGTCTCAAGTGCCACCATTTGTTTAGAGAATGGAGACAAGGTAGGCAGTCATTTTCCAGCTGTGGGCTGCTAGGCCACTGTGCAGTCATTCAAATGTGTATTTTGCCATAACACACTACTGACCATTAACCTTCCCTTACGGATTTTTTACTTTGCAAATTCCTAGATACGCTATTTTCTTGTATTTAAGTAGAACGAGCCAACAATAGATGGCCTTAGAAAACATGATTATTTTGGATGAAACCTGGGTTTGGTACTGTCTTAATGTAGATACCTTCTTTCCAAATCAGTGAACTGGGGAACCCAAAAAGAGAAGTTCAGATCATTTGGCTGGATTTTCCTCAAGCAAATCCTGCTTATCTGTGAGCACTGACTGGGTAGAATATAGTCACAACAGAGCAAGCACAGGAAGCCTGAATTTATTTTCTCTTCCTTCATTTTGGCTGAAATTGTGATGTTTAGGATCACTGTTGTCAGACTTGACACTTATGAATATACAGCATGCACAGCCTCAGACATAGCTCCCCTCTGAAAAGACAAGGAGAAGATGTTGAAGACAGGCTTTGTCACCCAGGCACGTTAACTTGTCA
Organism: Gymnorhina tibicen; assembly: GCA_013399875.1. Lineage (NCBI taxonomy): Eukaryota > Metazoa > Chordata > Aves > Passeriformes > Artamidae > Gymnorhina > Gymnorhina tibicen. Next base: position 991,395 of record VXAZ01008617.1, read on the forward strand.
GACTTACGGCTATGAAGGCACACCCTACAGGAAGTTTACACTACGTCCAGTACAGCCTTCCACCTGCTCCAGAAGCACTTTATTCCAAGCCAAGTGGCACTGTCATATCAGATGCAAATCCTGAAGGAACTGCTACAGCACTGAAGACATTCCCCATACCCTGACTTTCTAGGGACATCTATTATCCAAGGTAATGACAGAAGCACAAGCAGCTGTCAGGAAGAGAAGGAAGACTGAGGGTTGCGAAGACAGTTATAGTCTCCAGTGTGTACTTTAGTTAATCATCAGGTTGTTATGCAATTACTATCTGGTAGTACCCAACAGATCAGAACTTGTAGCAAGACAGAGTGGTTTGGCAGAGGAGGCAGAACGGCAGGGGTAGTTATACAGCAGAGACTGTTTCACCTGAATTTTTCTTAGACTGTTTCCAATGGAATACTCTATGGGAGCAGAGCGAAACAAGTCAGCCTCTGGAAAGTGATTGTGGAAGAACAGAAATTTAACTCTGAAGTTTCACACAACTAGAGCAGTTCCCCCAGATAACACTAATTACACTTCTGTGTCCTCTAACATTTAGAAGAATTGAAACTTCAAAAGCAGGGATTTCACTGTGAACAAAATCCATATTTGGAACTAGTTTAGGTTAAATACAGTATCACAAGCACATTCCCTCTAGCTTCCCAGACCTCCCATTAGCAAGCATTAACTAGCTGGTATGTATTGCTAAACTAGAAAAGCAGCTAAGCACCATTTTCACTTCATTACCTGAGTCTCTGCTATGCTGCAGACTTTCTGACCGGAGACCCATTTGCTTGATATAATAGACTGCAGATTGCGCCATTTCACTATGCTTTCTTCACTTCAAATTATGTGTAAAAACACATCAGAGACACTCTGAAATCTCTTCTAAGCACAGGAGACTTCAGGAACTTATTTATGGGCACTGTTGCATGAATGTTAAGGTAGTTTTATTCCATCTGTTTAGGCACTATACATCTTTAATATTTACCAAGGACATACTTATGAGGTTGAAGGACTTCAGCTTCATCAAGGTCTGTTTGGTTCCCCTGTAAATTATGAACTAGCTCCCCAAAGATGAAGTAGCAAAAGCTTGGGTTTCACAACTTGTTTTTCTGAGGTGAGTACATTAACCACTGAAAAAACATAAACAGTTTGAGTAGTCAAACAAAATTATAAGTAAGCTGATGATTGAGATTTGGAAAAGAGATAAAGCTTGTTCAGGTAACAAGAATCCCTGCCCTTTAGGGCAAGGTGTTCTCTTCTGTTATGGCTGAGAGGAAGCACAGTTGATCTCTCCCCTCTCCCTCTATAGCACTTTCTTTTCAGTGCTGCTAATCAGTTAAATGCCGAACAATGGAATACCAGCCTGAGGAGAAAGAGTGGGATACACATCCACTTTTTGGAAGCAACCAGAAACACAGTCATGTAAATAAAGAGAAATACAAAGCCACTAAAATAATAAAGAAGTAAGGTAGTCTGCAATTGCTAGCAAGCTTGCAAATACAGTCCCAGTTTGAAGTTTTAATGCACAGTAAACAAGTTGCTGAGCCACAACTATGTTAGCTACACATGAGCAAAACTTCAGTGTTGGCCAAAGACCCAGACCCAGAGACCCAGAAGAACATTTTTAATTTCTTCTCCCAAGTAACCTAGTATTCTGCTAATAGTAAAAAGTATACATTTGTCCCAAACATTTTTGCCAGTGGCAAGAAACGTAATGCTCCTAAGGTATGATAATAAAACACAGGCCTTAAAAAAAAAAAAATAAAACAAACTCACACTGAGGAGAACACAAATGACTGACCTGATCTAATCTGCTCTGCAGCTCTGATGCAGGCTATTTACCTCCCTAAACCATCCCCAGGCGCCACAGTCTGTTTTGTTCAGTATTCTAAAGCTTCCAAGTAGGCACAAGCACAAACACAGGCAAAAAGAGGTACTAATTCCTTGTCTTGTTGACACTTCTAGTGTCTGTGAATTACATTGAGGTTTTCTGTACACTGCAACTATCCATACTCTTTTATTATCTCTCCCCTATGCAAGTATGTCCTTAAGCCATAGGGTAAAAGCTGTTTAAGTGGGTTTTTTATTACTCTACTGAGCACTCCAAAGAAAGCAAGATTATACTATCACTATCAGTTTCACTACATGTGACTTCAACAGTGAGATTACAAACATTTGAGGAAGGCTACTAACCTTTACAGTTGATATCAAAGCTTATTTCTCCTTTGTCCAAGGTATCCAACAGCCGTTTAACTTCTTCGGCATTTCCATTTCTAGCATCGTGGAGAAGCTGCTGTTCTGCTTCTGTAGTCATCTCTAATAAAAGATACAAAAGAACAGATTTTGCAATCTCTTATACTGCTGTAAGTTACAGCTTAAAATTACATCACTTTTCCCTGTTATTTAACACTAACCCTGGTATGAGAAAGATAACTATTCTCTCTGTGGAACACACTTAATGCGCAAGCTGTTGCAACAGTCCAGCACTCAGGCTACTAAGAAGCATTAAAATTCCTCATACAAAGCAGTTAAATAACCAAATACCCATGTTTTCTTGCTTCTCTGTTTTCTGGGTTCTAAGGGTGGCTTGGGAGTTGAAGATCTATGCCACAAACAAGGCAAGCTTTGCTACAAGCATAACCAGTAAGCATTTGCTTTTTCCTTACAAGTTTTTCACCCTTATTCCTCGAGGTTTCCAAAGACATCAGGAGAGGAAAAAAAAGGTAACTATGTACATCCATTAGCCCAAGTATTACTTAAGAATTAACTGACAGGTATTTTGGCTGCTGACCCCCGGGGAACAGAATGTCTTTGCATGAAGGTGTCAGATAACCATCAGTGATTAGCACTATCATCTCTTGAGCCTGGGTATCTGAGGCCCTGCAACCTCGACTTGAATGGGAATCAGGGACTCAGAAAACTCTGTAGATTTGACCTAATCTTTAGGAAACACAACAGTACAATATAAGGAACTTAACACACAGCTGTAAAAGATCACTAATTAATTCTAATCCTACCATTGCTCTTGAACTACAAAGGGAAAAAATGGTATTTATGTCTTTCAAAGAAGGGAGAAAACAAAACTTTTAACATAACTATGTTACTACTCTGTCCTAGGTGGGGAGCCTTAGACCTTTGGGCAAGTGATACTGCTACTTACCAGGTCTGTTGAAGAATATAGTTATTAAGTGATGTCTTAACCAACTTTTTTCCACACTGAAATCACAATCTGAAGTTGGTTTGCCTTTTTTTTTTTTTAATGCTATTACAACAACTACCAATTGTATGAAGTTTAACCAGTGCAAGTACTGGACTCTGCATCTGGGACAGGGCAACTCTGCATGTATGTATAAACTGGGGAATGAGATGCTGGAGAGCAGCAGTGCAGAAAGGGACCTGGGGGTCCTGCTCAATGGCAAGGTGAACATGAGTCAGCAGTGCCCTGGCAGCCAGGAGGGCCAAGCGTGTCCTGGGGGGCATCAGGCACAGCATCGCCAGCCAGGCAAGGGAGGGGATTGTCCCGTTCTGCTCAGCACTGGGGTGGCCTCACCTTCAGTGCTGGGGGCAGTTTTGGGCACCATAATATAAAAAAGACATTAAAATATTACAGGGTGTCCAAAGGAGGGCAACAAAGATGATGAAATATCCGGAGGAGAAGCTTTATGAAGGAAGGCTGAGGTCATTTGGTTTGTTCAGCCTGGAGGAGACTGCCAGGAGACCTCATTGCAGCCTTCTATGTTCTCACAGGGGAAGCAGAGGGCCAGGTACCTTCACTCCTGTGACCAGTGACAGGACTTGAGGAAAAAGCATGAAGCTGAGTCAGGGGAGGTTTAGGTTGGATATCAGGAAAGAGTTTTTCACCCAGAGGGTGGTTGAGCACTAGAACAGGCTCCCCAGAGAAGTAGACACAGCACCAAACCTGACGGAGTTCAAGAAGTGTTCAGACAATGCTCTCAGGCACACGGTGTGACTCTTGGGGCATCCTCCATAGCGCCAAGGACCTGGACTCGATGATCCTGATGGGTACCTTCCAACTTAGCTTATTCTATGATTCAGCTAGACCTAGATACAGCAATGCCCTATTTAAATACACTGCTTTTAAGATGAGTCAAGAAACTATTTTAAAAACAGCTTCAAAAGACTGTGCTGCTATAGACAATTTATTGCTGTTGATACAAAAGGAAAACAAGAGGCTCTGTCCAAATTTAGTGTCTCCAGTTTAGTATGTTCACCTGACATACTAGGCTTAGCAGATCCTGCAGTCAGTTAATGATTACTGGCCTCACACAGTCAGCTTTCCTACACTAGCAGAGGTTTTGATTGGTCTCACAAACTGTTTACACTCTGCTGTTCTGGACAGGCAGCTTGATTGCACCACACACACTCACAGCTTAAATAGATGGAGGGAGCTCTTCGACTACGGTAAGATAAGAAGCCACTCAGCAAGAAAAGAACAGTGAGAACACTGGGTAAGGAACAAAAAACCTGTAACAGATCCTGTAATATTCAAGATTGAGGCAGAAATCTAGAACAGGACAGACTGTCAAGGAGCTAACAATACAGCAAAGAGAGGTTTCTCTACCTTTTCCTCAATCAGCAAAGGGAGAGAGAGAATCCATTTTCAAAGAATTTGACAAAGACTAAGCAAGCCCTGTCTAGCGTATTTCAGAAGAACAGACTCGATCAGTCACCTGCAATCCACCACAGACACAGGATACAAATGCCTTCTCTAGAACCAGAAGTGGTTAGTCAGCACAGTAGTTCATGCATGCTTTTCAGTTCTATGAGAAAACAAAACAAAACAAAACAGTACTAGTTCTTCTAGCAGTCCTTCAAGCCCTGAAGCTACTTTCTCCTTTAAACAGGAGTCTATCCACTTGTGGAGGCAGCACAGCACAGTTTATTGTTACTGGGGCAGGTATAATTTTCCTCAGTGAATCAGTTCTAGCAGTGTCTAGAGAAAGATCAAAATCATGTATGTTAATGTATTATCAGCCTGTAATACTATCTCTGAAGCTGACTGATACAGTTTCAGTGGGACACAGAATGCAAGCACTGAGAATCACACAAACCAAAGCTAAGAGGATAGTTAGATCCATTTTGCTGCCTTAGCCATCATGGAGCGGGGGGGGAAAGCAAAAAAGCTAAGCTCATCCTTCATTTTCACCCCCTCCCACACAGTATTGCTTTAGCCATCTCTCAGACAAGAAACACACTCCTATCATTACCCTGTATCATTTATCAACATCCCACATACTTAGCAGGTATGAATAGCAATGCACTTTCAATGCATTAGGAACCTGCTGTTTCCATTCGATATTGATGAGAAGGAAGAAAAGACTGCTTGAGAAAGAAACCAAGATGCTGATTCAAATAAACAACACTTGTATGCAGCAGAGCCTGTTATGTACATGAGCAGAATCTTAAACAGCTCAAGATACACAGAAAGTTCAATTACTATATAAAATTACTTGCGCAGTTTTTCTACCACTGAATAATCATAAGGTTAAAATCCCTGAATTTGTTTGTACTCTTATAGCAAACATTAGCAACAGAGTAACATGCATAGTAATAGGGTCTGTCTGCTTCACTGGCTTAGCCCCCAAAGACCTTGCTGTTTAGGCCAAGCCTCCAATTTCAAATACACTTTGTAAGCCTGAAGCATGCAATGATGCAGAAGAATGACTGTCTGGCTATCAATCATAGTTAGATGGATTGCTCATGTGAAAGTGTTTCTACAATTGGGGCTGGAAAGTGAATCTGCATGCAGTTACCCATCAGACAAGTGATAAAGAACATAAAGTTTCAGCTAATGAGCTAAATGACATGCCTAAATGAAGCTGGCAGCAAAGAGACTCTTAACAGAACCTTTTATACTCTTGTAAATACTGTTTTAAACAACAGGATTTGTTCTATAACAGAGATGAGAAACCATCAACAGAAGTTTGAGTGACAAGTTTAGAGTATGGAAACAAATGAGTACACAGGCACCCAAGTAGTGTGCACTTGCAGTGTACTTTGTACACCTATACTCCCGTGCAGACAGGAGCTTATTTGGTCCCATGTCCCACTGTGAAGAGAGCTCCAAAATCCCCACCACAGTTTTGAGGCACCAAGCCAGGCCATCAGGAGGGAGAAACTTAATAGTTTGGTTTGGAGTTACTAGTCTCAAGACACTATCAGCAGGTTAATCTATATGAATTGTGCTGCCTCCATGCAAATCTACTACCCACTTAAGAGAGAACACATCTTTTAGTCAGTCGTGCTGCTATTACCTCATTCCATTAATCAGCTGATACAGGTTAAATTGCCCTTCACAACCCCTGTTTATGCCTTGTGCCCTTGAAAGGCTTGCATGGCAATCTCCACAGTCACTGGTACATCATGACACAACACCACATTTAGCATCTCCTCTGCAGCTGAGATGTGACTGCAAGGCACTTCTGTTGAACTCATTAGGACTACCAGAGCAGTACTTGACTGCTAATTGAATCTTATCCTTTAAGAAGGCATAAAAAATAGCACTGAGATGCTCCACTTTTATCTTCTTCTATGAGACCTATGCCAGAGCGATCCTGTCACGCTATTACAGGGTCTGTCTTCACACAGGGGTTGTTTCCAACACAGAGAGCACAGGTTACCATTCTGCCTGCACGCCTACTTGAGTGAGTTTTGCAGAATACTTCAACACAAAAGGCCACCTAACTACCGATATAGAAACTACCAGCTTTACCCAACTGCTAGGATAAAGTCCAAGCAAAAAAAAGCTGCTTTTCTCAAAGTGATCTACAAAGATCTAAAGTGCCATCCCTGACTATGAGGCAGCATTATTCGTAAGACTCACTTGCTTTTGCTTTGATTTCTTCTACTGCTGAATCCTCCAGCCATGTACACAGCCCAGAACAATGACAATATACACTAAATAGAATATGAGTGGGTTTCACTCATATACAGCTAGAAAGTAGGAGAAGCAGTACCAGCACTAGCCAACTTAACATTAAGGCTCTGAGGCAGCAGCCACTGGTTGCACAGGAAGCTCTTTCCTAATGACAAATAGTAAGGCTGGCAAAAAGCATAACATTGTCTAGTGTTTCAATAGATCTCCCTCTAGCAATGAAAATTAGATTCCTGTAGGAAAGGAAGATACCCTCTCAGGAAGATTTCTTTCGTGTCCCAGCACGCACACATTATGATGTGATGCTTGCAAAGAAGGTGGACAAAATGCACCAAACCGCACAAACAGACAGAACCTGTCTACAAACCCACACTGATGCCTTAGGCACACACTGTACTGACAGGAGTTGCTCCAAGAAGAAAGAGTGGCTGTACTAGAAGCATGAGTGATGTTATCTAGAAGTAGTTGTTTCAGTCTTTGGTAAAGGGTCGTAGAAGTTGGTCATGCTTCTATGACACAGTCTTCCTGTGAACGCAGCACCTCTCTAAAATCAAGATACTGATTGTTTAATAACAACTAACACATCTGCAATAACACATCTATTCAATACCACTCCCAAGGCAACACCAGTTAAAACTAATCCTCCTTCTTTGGCATCTCCTGGCTGTTTTCCGCGCATATTTCAGTTCTGTTACATCAAAGACTTTTTCCAGTCTTTGAATGCTTTGAACCCAGGCGCTCCGAATAAGCTTACCCACAGTTCGTGCGAGATCTCACCCGGATCAGTAGACAGGTACAGTCCCAAGCAGTCAGAACTTCAGCAGAACCGCCTGGAATCGAGCGGCTCGTTCCAGTCCCGGTAATTAAACACTTTTTAAGGCGAGTCAGGCTCACGCGTCGCAGCAGCTGCGCTCCTTGCCTGCAGGGAAAGGTGCGCTCAGACCTGCGGGCACCGGCCAGCGCCGCGCCTGTTCCAGGGAGGGGAACAGCGGGAAGACGAGGAGGAGGAAGGGACACCCACGCACAGCAGCAAGCGACGACACCGCTTCCCAAGGGCCAGAGACCACCCCGGCCCCCGCCTCCAAGGCCGCCTCTGCTTCGTGCCTCGAGCCGAGCCTGGCTTTGGGCCGTCCCCTCAGCCCGCACAACGGACTCCTGAGGGGGGGAACCAGTGACACCCCCACCCCCGAACACGCTCCGGGCGGCTGCTGGGGAGAGGCGGCCACGGCAGCAACAAAGCTAACG